>CAUYRH010040805.1:0-32800 GCA_963574655.1 Perodicticus potto
CAAAAACACCTATACCCACTAAATATTTTTTAAACAAATAACTAAAACCTCCAGGGGTGGGGGGAAATGGTACATCTATCTAGATGATGGGGTATGATACACATATAACTGTTTAAAAGCAGAATCTTTAAAACTATCAATAATTAGATGTAAAATGTTCATGAAAAATATATGATTCAAGACTATGTATATACTTACATATTTTTACATCTTTATATGTTTTATGTATTTTTTAAAGATTTAGAGGAACTACATCAAAGTATTAGTATTAGTATAAATATTTATTTCTTACTTTTGTATGACATTTTATTTTATTTTTTACATTTGTATGTTACATTTCTCTTTATACTTTACATTTGTTTATACTTTTCAATTTTCCTATAATTGTTGGCATCTAAGAAAGTTTACATCTACCTATACATCAATAAGGGAAAAATACACATAAAAAACATTAAAGCTGATTTATTTTCATACTTAAATGGTTGGCCATTCAACTCTATTGACACTAATTTCAGCAACTTAAAATGCAAAGTCAGATTTCTCTGTTGCCTCAACTTCTGAAAATCAATGTAATATTTTCTTTTGGGTATGGTATGAGTCACCAAACCATCCAACAAGATAATACAAGTAAGGTGTATACAATGTAAGGTAATCATAATTTGCTGTTCCAGATGTGACTGTTGTACAATTATATCAAGCCTGGTGTTATACTTCTCAGTAGAACAGAGCCTACTTTTACAAGGATAAAAATTCTCAGTAGAATAAGGCCTATTTATATCACATCTTTGAATCATTTCATAGATATTTGGCTGCAATTAACAGCGATCCCCAATTCAAATATATTTGAATAATAAGGAATTTATTATCCTGCATAAGAAGTCTGAAGCTTGGGTGGGCTCCAAGCCATAAGACCAATGGCTCAATTATGCCAAAAAGGGCCTGAGTTCTTTCCCCTTCTCCACTCAGGCATTGTTAATTTGTCAGCTTTATTCCCAGTGGTTCCCTTCAAGGGAGCAGGAAAGCTACAGTGGTTTTAGTCATAAAAATGTCAAAAGAAATAAAATGAATCATCTCTTCCTGTATCTCTTTTTAGAAGCAAGGAAACCTTTCACAGTAGCTCTCATCAGACGGCTCCTCAAACCTCTCTGGCCAGAACTGGGTCAGGTGGCTATTTTTAAACCAATTGCTGAGGAAGGGAAGGGAATTAACACAATTGTCATAGACAAACTGGGCTTTGGGGTTCCTTCCCCTGAAACACTTGGATGGATATGTGCACACAATCTGATTCTGTGAACAGGAACGGGGAAGTAGAGTGAATCATGTGATGCAAATGTTGGGTAGCTAGTCCTTTCTGTCCCAATCCTCCATGGTGTTAATGACCTGAGAAGAAGGATTCTTGTAAATAAAAACAGTGACAGATACCGTGATACATGCTCATGACAGAACACAGTAGTGGATAGGACTAAAACTCTCTCCTCCAGAAGCTGACAGTTTGAAGAGAGAAGGCACACAAGTGAACACTCAACAGATGGGAGCCTTTCACCCTGTTGCCAGGGAAGCTCCTTGAATGTGGCACTTAACCCACCTTGATTCCCAACATTAACAAATGGAGTCGAGGAGTCAGTCCTGCGGCAATTGGGAAGATGGCATATCTGGGGAATTGGCAAGCCTGGAGCCTGGAGATACAAGCAGGACAGAATCATAATGGGCCCATGCTAAGGAGCTTAGGTTGGCGATGGCATTCCAAGAAAGAATTATAAATGAGGAATAACATAACCTGATTTCCTTTTCAGAGCATCCACTCTACCTGCAGAACCGAGAATGGATTGGAATGAGTCAAGCCTAAATTTAGAGAGAACACTTAATGTACATACATGCTTTTACTGATATCACAAATTAGAGTCTGAGTCAGAGCAGAGACTTAGGCAACTAAATGTATATGGGAACCATAGACAGAGCTGAGTTTGGGACATCTAAGTGGATATGTGTAGTACATAGAACTGTTTGATTAGGCTTCTTCTGGTGATTACCCACATTATTAAGTCACTATTAAATATCCTCATGAAAATCTCAGCAAATTATATGAGCAATTGCCAGATTATCCAAGCATATTTTTTTCTTTCTAGCTCTGACATGATTTGAGTGATACGATGAGAAAAAGTCATAGCAAATGTTTTACATGCTGACAATTTAAACTAATAGATATTTTTAGATGTTGTGTAAGAAAAGAGCTCTGGGCTAAAAATGATGCTGACATTTAAAGGCTCTCTGTAAACTTCAGAAATGTGTAGTCTTAGGCACCAAGGCTAGTAGTCTGGAAATAATGCTCAGTATCTAAATTTAATGCTTTTCTAACCTTGCATTCTTGTCATGACCTCAGACATCCCCACCCCTAGACACTTTTAAGATACTTACATTTCTATAGTAGCCCCAAGAGCCTCACTCGTGTCGGATCAGGGTATTTCCAGACCATCTGTCCTTCAAACGAGGCTCTTTGCCCTTCTACTTTCTCTCTCTCACAGGGCAGAAAATTTAGCTCATGAGTTCCATTTAAGACAAATGTTTGCTATCAGAAGAACATGGATATAAATCCTTTTGATAGTTCTTCCAAAATAGATTTTCAATAATATGTTTGTTTTGCATGTTTATGTGATGTTATATTAAGCTTCATGGTAAAAACTTGGAAAGTAAAGTACAAAGTTGAAAATGATGCTACCACTCAGAGGTAATGACAGTTAACATTTTCCTATCTTTAAAGTCTTCTGACTGTACACAATATAAATATGTCGTTTTCTTACAAATTTGGAATTAAATCCTACATGACATTTTATAAACCTGATACTTTGATTGCTATTCTCATGACCTTCTTTCAAGATCCTTACATAGCCTTCAAGAACATGACTCTTAATAGTGAACTATATTGCATCATAGTATACATATATGATAAAATGGCATTTTACCAAGCAATCTCCCTTCCTGTGACCATTTAGGCAATTCCTAATTTTGTATAATATAAAAAAAAAATCCTGGATGAACATCCTTGAGCCTTCGTGACTATCTCTTACCATTCCTTTAGAAAAATTTTCAAAAGTTGAATTATGGGAGAAAAGGCTATGAACATTTTTAAAGCTTTTGATGCATGTTATTGAATGCATATTGCTGACAAGTCTGTACTTCTGTATACTCCCACCATTAAATAATTTATAATATGATCAAATTCAGTATAAATGACTTGAAATACTCTCCCAGAAATAGTATTAACATAAGTTTTCTTTAATAGTTTCATAGCTCGCAATCAGCTTTCCTAAACTGTGAGATTGACCAGTGAGGTCCTTTCTTTTATTTTGAAACTTCAACTACCTCAAAGGAGGAAAAGCCTTGGATTTGTTAGTAGAGAACCAGAGTCTAGTCCTAGTTCTTTTCCAAACTCACAGTATTGGCAATTGGCAACTTAACTTAAACCTGCCCTTGGTTATCTCTATCCAAATAACAAGACTTTTCTAAAGATCTCTATAGTCCCTTTGGCTAAATAGAATAATAACAACAAAAATTTTATAAAATGTCTAATGTTCTCAGTAAATAATGTTGTAAAATCTGATTGGGGAATATATCGTGATGTTCTTTTCAAAGTGTTTCTTTTTTCTACAAGCTAACATACTTCTCAGGCAAACAGATTCTGAGGCTTATACAGCGCTAGCACTGGAGGCAGTAGAACGGTCACCATCTAAGTGATCAGAGATGGATAGACCCCAAACCTCCACTCTGCCTGGTTTATTCCATCATTATAGCTTTAATTCTCACATCTTGGATGCTAATAATTCTTAGAGAAAAGTCATAATCACAACCTTCAAGAGATTAGTCCTCTATTGGGCATAGGAATAAGCAAGGACCAATGATATAAAAATGCAAGAATCCCCTGGGAATCATCCCAAAACAAGTCCGTCAATATTCAAAGGGATTTGACAGTATAACCATTAGTCACTTGATTCCATTTCTTGCTTTTTTCTTCACCATCACCTGGAACAACCAAAAGTAGTTTTTAGCTGTTTTTCTTCCTGCCAGATTTTCAAAGCCTTTAGTTATCCCCACTTCAATCTGAAGAGGCAATATATCTGTTAAGCAGAATATCTCAGGTATGTTTCGTTGACAAATCTTGTACAAAACATATTTTTCTTCTGAGGAAAGAAAGTCTTAACACACACGCAAGATTCAACAAAAGCCCAAATTATCTTACACATAATTTGTTCGGCTTTGTCCACTATTTACTAAGGATAAGCAAGCAGGTATGCAATCCTCAAGTGTCTTACGATTTCCACGCCAAAACATAGTACAATAGCAAGGGTGTGAGGTGAAGGGCAGGCAAGTGGCATCATGCCAAGGCTACCCCGAGCCCATATTACTAAGTCTCACATGTACACTTCTCAACTCTCAAATCTTGATAGGCCATTGAATTCTCTGAAATATTAATACAAAGATAAGGGCAGTGCCTGTGGCTCAAGGAGTAGGGTATTGGCCCCATATGCCGGGGGTGACAGATTCAAACCCCAGCCCTGGCCAAAAACTGCAATTAAAAAAAAAGAAGGCTCAAAGTTAAAATCAATTTTTTTTTTTTATCTTTGTGGGAAAGCTGGGTCAAGCTTTCCTAGTAGTCTATAATCCTAGCAGTCTGGGAGGTGGAGGTGGGTAGATTGCTGGAGACCAGGAGTTCAAGACCATCCTGAGCAAGGGAGACACTCCCGTCTCTACAAAAGCACAAAAACTAATTTAGGCAGGCATAGTGGCACTTGCCCACAGGGCCAGCTACTTGGGAGGCTGCAGCAGGAGGACCCCTTCAGCCCAGGAGTTGGAGGTTGGCAGTGAGCTATGATGATGATGATGATGCACTCTAGCCCAGGAGAGAGAGCAAGTCCCTATCTCCAAAACAAAAACAAAAAAGAAAGAAAAGAAAAGGTGAATTGCAACATTTTTACCTAAATATTCGATGCAGCTTACAGGCAGTGTTTCTCAGCCATGGCTGTTCATTGGAATCACCTGGAGAGCTTTTAAAACTCCCAAAGCCTCCACTGCATACCTAACCAATTCAATCAGTATTTCTAAGAGTAGAAATCAGACATCAGTATTTCTTAAGGTTGTCCAGGAGATCCAATATGCAGCCAAAGTTGAGACTCACTAATATAAGATATAACTCGGATAATATACATTTGGGTTTATGGTACTTATTTGACCAACATAAAGCCAGAAATTATACGAACAATTAATGAAATGATTGTTCCAGGGAGATCCAGCTCTTTGGGCTCTTACCTTCTTTATAGGCTATCAGCTATACTGTTTGTCACAACCTAATCTGAATCCTCAATACCCTGCTGGAGAGTCCTGAGCTTCTTCCAGGACTCCACCTACTGCCAAACCACTTAGCTCCAAATTCTGAGAGGGCTTCTCCCTGAGATGCATAAGTCAGCTAAAATGGATGGATGTATGAATTGGGCTGCAATTAACATTCTGCCCAATTGACCCACAAATGGATTAATAAATTGTGGTATACGTGCACCATGGAATATTATGGTGCCTTAAAGAAAGATGGAGACTTTGCCTCTTTCATGTTTATATGGATGGAGCTGGAACATATTCTTCTTAGCGAAGTATCTCAAGAATGGAAGAAAACGTATCCAATGAAACGTATCCTACTATGAAATTATAGCCCAAGAATATGGGGAAAGGGGATAGGGAGGGGAGGGGAGGAGGAAGGATGGGTGGAGGGAGGGTGATTGGTGGAACTATACCTACAGTGCATCTTACAAGAGTACATGTGAAATTTACTAAATGTAGAATACAAATGCCTTAACACAATAACTAAGAAAATGCCATGAAGGCTATGTTAATCTGTTTGATGAAAATATTTCAAATTGTATATAAAACCAACACATTGTTTCCCACAATTGCATTAATGTACACAGCTATGATTTAATAATAATAAAAAATCTCCCCCTCCCCCCAAAAAATAAAATAAAATGGATGGATGTAAATTGATGTGAATCTTCTGGTCCTTTTGGTTCTATAAAGCCTTTAAGGAAAGTCTAGACAGGACATGGTAGCATCAAGGGACAACTGGAGAACTGGAGAAGAATGAGGGAGAATCTCTAGACCCTCCTCAATCTTCATCTCCTCCCTGCCCTCCCCCCATTCCTTGAGATATCTAATCAACATTTTTCTCTACATCTTACATATTTTAGGGAAGGTGCCATTAAAAACACAGCTTCTGACACAGTGCTAAAAGATTCTCTTGGCATAAAAGCAAGTACCCAATCTAACCTCCCCACTTGGTCACCTACACTTTCTCCTTAGGTGTACAAAGGTGCCACAATATGAAAAACATAGTATTTGAATTATCCTGTTAGGATGTTTTATGACTAATTGATATAAATTCACTATGAGTTCTGCACAATTGGCCTCCCAAATTCAAAGCCAGAATTTTTTTAAATGGCGTAATTTGTTTTTTACCTTTGAATGATTGCAGTTACACCTATGTATTTAGGAAGTAGATAGATGCTGTTTGTGTGCTGCAGTTGTGATGAACATATTGACTACAATGGTAGTCAAGCAAACTTTCCGTATGTAATTTCAGACAATGAACTCCAAAATGTGACCATGTAGAACCACCCCCTTTTCACTGAGTTAGAACAAAGCAGGTAGCTAACAATCTTGTTTTAGTCCTGTCTATCTCAGACAAGAAGAATCTTAGCAAAAGTCTGTTCTGCTTAAAGAACAACCGCAGTTTTCACAGAGAGTCACTAAGCCCAGATTTGTAGTATAGACTTGGCAGCTTTGTATTTCTGTCAGGTCCTTGATGTGCCCCAGCTTTGTTTACAGGCTGAAGTTGCTGCAATTGAGCCTCCTTATGTCATCCCTTGATTCTGTACATCGTGCATAGGCTGAATCACCCAGCAGTCTAAGGCCTGGTTGGTCCTGTCCCTGACAATTTACCTACAAAACTTGTATGTTAAATTTCATTATCTTGGGACTGCATGTGCTTCCATGATTACGACTTGATAAAATTACAGCTCAGTTCAGATCTCAACATCATGGAGAGAGGTTTGCAGGGTCTGTTTACAAGTAAGGATGCCATATGCTCCTCTGAGAAAAATATGCTAATTACCAAGGAAGGACTAGGATAAGAAAACAAGAAATTGCTGCTGACCTACTAAGTAAGCAGGCAAAGTCCTTTCCATGCACTGGGAATATATGTGGTCAATCTATCCCCTGGTGTTGTTATGTTCAGCTGAATTTATACAGAAAAGGCTAAAGAGCAAGAAAAAGCCATTTTCTCAAAATTGTGCACTATATATGCACATTAACATATTTCATATTTTAGGTTCAAACTACCTCAAACCTTGTTTTGGTCTTTATAAGTTTATAAAACAGGATATTAAATTTTAATAGCTGAGTACAGTAACAACCTGAACTGAGTAATCACAACTGGCCAAAAAAACTAGGTTTTTCTGCTTTACTGTATGCTCCTTGAACTTGCTGCTAAACTTTCCAAGGTTTCATCTTCACGCCAGCACTTGTTGCTGAAAGGAAATTTAAGTTCAATCATTTGTCTTCAAAAGAACTGCTAATGTTTGAATTCAGTTCTTCAGGATTTTTTCTTTCTTCCAGCTGGTTTGTGATTATACATGAAGCTTCGTTCAAGGAAAGAAAAAAACTGAAAATAAACCATATAGCTTTTTTCCCCCTCTACCACGTTGGCAGGAAATGCTAGCACAGTAAGTGATGTTTCAAAGCAGACTTTGTCTACCAAGACAACTTCCTCCATGCTGCACACACTGCACAAGGCTCTCCTCTCTTCACACACAGGAATCCCCATGGAATCTTCTCAAAAAGAAAACTCAGGCAGTATGTCTACTTACCCACTGATAACTTGGTGTCCCCACAAGACGATGTATACTAGCAGTCTGTAACAAGGGCCATCCCTCAAAAATGGTGTAAAGTAGACAAATAGGCAAGTAGATTTTGTCTCTGTTTTGCTGGCAAAACTAAAATAAGGGAAAGACAGGCTAGCCTTTAGCAAACGTCCCCTTATCGAGGCAAAAAACTCTGGGGCTGCTCTACTTCTAGTCACTTTAGCATAATATTACAAGAACTGCAAAGGAGCAAACACTTAACAGTTAGCCATAGGGTTCCCCAGGAGACCTAGAGTTCTCTCAATCTCCTGAGGTCTCAATGATTTATCTACCAAGGAGTCAGGAAGGTACACGACTTGGAACCACATCAATCCAAATTCAAAATGTAGTAGCTATGTAGCACAGGTAAGTTTAGCCTCAGTTTCTCTATCTCCAAAATAGAGATGATCTTTTTGCAGCAGCAGCATGATTATTTGGGGGATATTTTCTCACCATTTATTTTCCTTTGCCCAGAAGAGGCTTAGAACACCCACCAAGCGCTCTCTCTCCAACAAGATGGTTAGTGTTGGAAGGAACAAATAATGTCTTCATGTTGGCAAATTTGACATGAGCATACGGGTTCTACTGCACTGGAGTCTTTGGTAGGCTCTGGGACACAGAAAGAAATAAAACATAGAATTAGGTAACTGTGACAGGGAAAGACTTGGTTTTTGCACAGAGACACTTAAGGGCAGTCATAAGGCCATCCCTCAATGCTCTCTCAAATAAGGGTAGGGAATGCACAGCTCTGGACTATTTTGACCTTGTGGAGTGTTTACTCTGCCCAGACTACAAGATCACCAAACTGTAGACACACATCTGTTTGCTGGCTACATAATAAAACAAAGCAAAAGTGGCCTTAAGCAGTTCAATTTACCATTCTTCAAAATCCCCAAATCTGACTGGATTTTGTGGTGAGGGGCCACTCTCCATGAAACTCTGTCCCAGTAGACCAAAGAGTAACTCTATAATTGTCCCTTTTATTGATACAAAATGCCATAGAAATGGGTCCAAAGGAGGCTGGATACTCACTAGACTGCACATTGTACTTACATGTGCTGCTTACCACATATTTACCATATTCTCTATGCATACCGCAGTGTCTGACACATAATAGATGTTCAATATTTTTTAATGAACTCTATAATTAAATCAACAGACTGTCATATCTTAGTCTGTTCAGGATGCTACAACAAAATATCATGAACTGCATGGCTTAAAAACAAAAAATGTTTATTTCTCACAATTCTAAAGGCTGGGAAGTCCAAGACCAAGATATCAACAGATTCAGTGTCTGGTGAGGACCCATTCCTCAAAAATAGCACATTTTCTGGAGCACCTTTTAACAAGGCACTGACCCCATTGTGAGGGCTCCACTCTCATGTCCTAATTACCTTCCAAAGGCACCACCTCTTAATACTATCACTTGGGGATAAGGTTCCAACATATGAATATTGTAGGCACAAAAACGTTCAGATCACAGCACATGAGTTTCTCTCTTTAGTCTCAAGTAGTGTGGATAATGATAGCATTAAAAGAAGAGTCTAAGGAGAGGATAATGGACATCCTTGCTTCCACATTGTTTTTTCCAGTTTGAATATCTAATGCCTCAAAAGTGATGTACAGTTTCTTATAAAATAAAATATATGCCTATGATATGGCCCAACAATTCCACTCCTAGGGATTTATCCAAGAGAAATGAAAATACAGGTCACAGAAAAGCTTGTGCAAGAAAGTTCATAGCTGTTTTTGTGCAAAAATTTTTCATAGTACTTTTTTTTTTTTTTTTTGAGACAGAGCCTCAAGCTGTCACCCTGGATAGAGTGCCGTAGCATCACAGCTCACAGCAACCTCCAATTCCTGGGCTCAAGTGATTCTCTTGCCTCTACCTCCCAAGTAGCTGGGACTACAGGTGGCCGCCACAATGCCCGGCCATTTTTTGGTTGCAGCTGTCATTGTTGTTTGGTGGGCCCGGGCTGGATTCGAACCCGCCAGCTCAGGTGTACGTGGCTGACGCCTTAGCCCATTGAGCCACAGGTGCCGAGCCCATAGTACTTTTTTTAAATAGCTGAAAAATAGAAAAAAGTTGAATGTTCATCAATAGATGAATGGATAAATAGATGAAGGAATACTACACAGCCAATAAAAAGGAACATACATACCCCTGTTATGTGCAATACATTGTCTTAAACTTCATATAAGCCAAATCAGACAAGGTATACTCTGGCTTATTTTGCTCAACATAATAATTTTAAAGTCTATTCGCAACAGTTCACAACAACTTATTGTACACATCTCTTCTCAATTCCATGTTCAGTGGTAACACATTAGTAGTTTGAAATTGTCCATGGTGAAAATTGGAAAATACTACCCAAACCTGAGCTTTACTTTTTTAGAGAACTCGAAATACTAATATTTTATTTTAATTTTTTATAAGTTAAAAAGGAAAAGATATAGAAGTCCTGAAATCTTTCTGCTAGTTGATCTCCTAATGTTTGTGTATCCAAGTAATTTCTACAGAGCCCCGTCTAGAACCCAGTAGCACTCCTTCAGTTCCTTTTGCATAATGGTCTTCCTAGTCTCTGAAAACTCTTAATTCACCAAGATGCCCATTCAGGACAAGTGCCGGGCTTGACACCACTATTCTGCTAAAGATCTAAAGATAGATGCCTCAGACCCTGGCTCTTAACTTGTGGGAGCAAAGTTTGTGTTTTACCACTGGGACTAGAAGTGGAAATTTCTTAGTGATAAAATAAATCACTCCCCCACTGCTTTACCTTACCTGATTTTACTTTGATCTCTTCTCACTTTGGTCCGCAAACCCTTGATTCCATAACCTCAACCTGGACCCAAACTCTAGACCACTAGACTTAATGTTTACCCTGGCTGTGTGTTCTTAAACTTGACCCACACCAGGCAACCACCTGTGGAGAGAGCTTTCTTTTTCCTTGAAAAATTCATCTAAGTCAAATAATGAGCCACAGTACAACTTCTTACACTATTGCTCTGAAACAAAAAAAAATTTCCACCTGTATGATTCCTCTGGCATTAATGTTGTTAATAGTTAAATATCAATTAGCAGCTTACAGAATACTTTCATACATTATCTCCTTTAGCCCTCATAGTAACCCTGAGAAATAAGCATCATTATTATTATTCTCCCTTGACAGATGATGAAACTGAGGTTGAAAAAGGTTAAGTCCCAGAATCAATCAACTAGTGGGAGGTGCACCTACCATGGAGAGGCACTTAACCATGTTCCTTCCACTTAACCACATAGCTGATCCTGAAGAATGTAGAATCTCTCCAGCTTTGTGAAGAACGTATAATGGTTTTAATCTTGCAAACGATGTATAGTAAGCTTCAATCATGTGACCCTGAAGCATCTCCAAGGCTTCAAGACACCTAAATAATTAAGATCATTTGATGACAAGCAATATACGTTGCTGTGACTGTTCCCAAATTTTATTAAAATGGATTGAGGAGAAGGGGAGATTCTTTGTTTCTTCATTTTAGTTTTGCTCATTTTATTATAAAATAATATATATTTATCATGAATGTTGTAGAACTTCTATACTTTAGGTATCCTTTCTGTGTATCCTTGTAGGAAGTATATTTGCATACACAGGCAGATATGTAGGAAGTCTGTGTTATATCACTGGCCAAGCCTTTCTAAGTACACCTGCTGGTCTTTTCCTTGTTTATTCTGTGTCCCTCTGGATGTCAAGACCCTGAACTACATTTCTAGGAGAGGGGGAAACCACATGAGGCAAGCAAATGGGGCTGCACTAAATGTCAGGTCACAGCTAGGGATCACTTCTATTGAACTGTCCATAAGCTATAAGCCATAAGCAGACAACTTTTCATGCAAGACCCCCACCAGATCAAAAATATATAATATTTTTGTGAAATAATCACACAGCCTCTCCACATAAGCTATGGGTGGTGGTCTCTAGATAACAACAGTCTGCACTAGCTGAGCTTCCATGGCACTCCCCCCGCCTTGACCGGCAGTACTCAGCTGTCCCAGTGAGGACTCTGCAATTCTTCATATGATTCCTGCAAGTCCAGCCGCCTCACCTTGGGTCCTGATGATATATTTCAAGTCCTTTCCTGCCCAGTCTTCTCTCCCCTCTACCATCTCAGGTGACCCTCAGCAGCTCATGTGCATTGCCTACTTCTCTACGGGGTTATTCATCTTTTTATTATTGATTTGTAAGCATTTCTTGTATATTAAACTAGCTATTTACCACATTTATTGAAGTTATTTTTCTCAGTATTTCTCTTACCTTTTTAAAAATCATGTGATTTTTTTTTTTTTTTTTTTTTTGCAGTTTTTGGCCAGGGCTAGGTTTGAACCCACCACCTCCAGCATATGGGGCCGGCGCCCTACACCTTTGAGCCACAGGCACCACCCTCATGTGATTTTTTTATACAGAAATTTTACATTCTTACTAGCCAAGTATACAGTCTCTTTCTTTATGATTTCTAGATTTTGTATCATGCCTAGTAAAGCCTTCACTGCTCTAAGAGTTTTTTAATTGCCCATGATTTTGTTGACTGTTTTCCACAATGTCATTTTTCTATTCAATATGTGGTCAGTTTGCAATTGATTTCACCTATGGAGTAAGTTGTTGATGGAACTTTGCATTTTCTAAATGGCTAGCCAGAGCCCCAACACCTTCACTGAATAATGGATCTCAACATACTAAATTCCTTATATATTTACATCCATTTCTGGACTCTCATTTTTATTTCATCATTCTGTTTCAAAAAAAAAAATTTTTTTTTTTTTGAGACAGACTCTCTCACCCTGAGTAGAGTGCCATGGCTTCATTATAGCTCAAAGAACTCCTGGGCTCAAGTGATCCTTCTCTCTCAGTTTTTCTACTTTTAGTAGAGATGAGGTCTCACTCTTGTTCAAGCTGGTCTCAAACTCCTGAGTTCAAGCAATTCACCCACCTCAGCCTCCCAGAGTGCTAAGATTACACCTGGCCCCATTTCAGAATTTTTAAGCTGCTATAACCCTACAACAAAATCTATTTTTTAGTACAGTTGTTCTCCACTCTGGATCCCAACCTCCTTTAATACTATTCTGTTTCAGCTTGGCGCCTGTGGCTCAGAGGGCTAAGGCGCCAGCCATGTACACCTGAGCTGGCGGGTTCGAATCCAGCCCCCGGACCATCCAAACAACAATGACGGCTGCAACCAAAAAATGGCCGGGCGTTGTGGCGGGCGCCTGTACTCCCAGCTACTAGGGAAGCAGAGGCAGGAGACTCGCTTGAGCCCAGGAATTGGAGGCTGCTGTGAGCTGTGATGCCACAGCACTCTATCCAGGGTGACAGCTTGAGGCTCTGTCTCAAAAAAAAAAAAAAATACTATTCTGTTTCATAATTTGCCTGGCTCTTTCCTGACTTCCACCCCAAGATAAACTTTAGTATCATTTTGCATAATGTTTGACTGCAGGAATGCAGCAAAGAATGGAATACGAGAGGCTAGTACCTGCTAGCAAGGTAACACATTGACGATTGACCTTGACCACAGACTCTAATTTGTTTTCTTTATTTTTATAGTTTCTATAGAACAGCAGTCCTGGCACTTGAAATTGAACCTGGTTGCTTATTCACTGGCCAGTCCAAGCATATGATACAATTGCTCCTTCAATTATTAGCAAGTAGGGAGAACATATTGAAGTCAGCCCATACCTGAGCTAAATATACCAGGGAAATCTAAGTATACCACTATCGCCACCGCATTGCTGGGGGGTAGCACATGCAGATGTGAGAAGCAACATGTATTGATAGTCACTTGGGCATATCTTTGCAATTGCGAATTATGCTGCTATGAATATTTTCATGCAGGTGTCTTTTTTATAAAATGTCTTTTTTCCCTTTGGGAAAATACTCAGTAGTAAGATTGCTGGATCAAGTGGAATTCTTATAATAAAAATTGAAAATAACTAAAATGCCCAGTAAACAATGGTTTATCCATATGATAATTATACAATTATTAAAGATCATGTGTTCAAAGAATATTTAATGATATAAGAATATGTGCCAAAACTAACGTATTTATTAAAATATTTACAGAGGGCGGTGCCTGTGGCTCAGTGAGTAGGGCACCAGCCCCATATACCAAAGGTGGGCTTGGTTGAATTACAAAACGGAAAAATAGGCGGGCGTTGTGGCAGGCGTCTGTAGTCCCAGTTACTCAGGAGGCTGAGGCAAGAGAATCGCCTAAGCCCAGGAGTTTGGAGGTTGCTGTGAGCTGTGCACTCTACCAAGGGTGATAAAGTAAGAAGACTCTGTCTCTACAATTAAAGAAATAAATAAATAAATAAACAAATAAATAAAATATTTACAGAACATTTATAAAGTTGTAGAGTATTTATGAAAATATTAACATATAAATTCAAATTTCTTCTTGGTCCCATCAATTTGTTTGGAAGGAAGGCCACTAAATACAAGGGATTGCTAGCTCTTAACTTCCAACTTACAAATTCGTAGGCTTTGTTCTGCCTGAGTATCCCTTTGGAAGTCCTCAAAGGGCACACAGGTTCTCCAAGATGAAGAATGTAATCAGAGCTCAGATTAGGGTGGGTGAATGTGCCATTTCCTGATTAGCCTGGAATTCTTGGGTTTTTTGTAGTTTTTTGGCCAGGGCTGGGTTTGAACTACCACCTCCAGCATATGAGCTGGGCGCCCTACTCCTTTGAGCCAGGGCGCTGCCCTAGCCTGGAATTCTTGCTACTTCCTAAGCAATCAGACACTATGACTGAGAAAGAAAAAGGGGAACAGGTCCATGCCAATTACCTTACAAAAATGAGCAGAAATTGCACGTGTGACTTCTGCTCATGTCTCATTGGGGAGAACTTTGTCATATGGCCACAGCCTCAAAAGAATCTGGGAAATATAATTTTTAGCTGGATTACCAGGTGTCCAGAAAGAAAAGTAGAAGAAATCTGAGGGACAGCCAGTGGTCTGCCACATCATATCTATACAGATTAAAAATAAATGCAGGAAGGAAATACCATACTTCCAAATGTTCATAGTAAAGTCTCTAAGTTAGTAGGGTTTGAAAAAAGTTTTTATCTTTGCACTTTCTTAATTGCCTAAACTTTGTGCAATGGATGTCTATTTCCTTCATTAAAAGATTTAAAACATAATTAATTTTTTAAAAGACTAGAAATAAATGTTGTAAAATACTAACAGCAGTCATCTTTGGAAGGTAATACTACATGTAATTTTTTTCTTTTTACTTTCCTGTATTTTCTGAATTTTTTATGATGTATTTGAAATTTTAGAAAGTAGTTCACCAAATGTCTTAGTTCTTGCAGGGGCAGGTAGAAATATTGTCATAGCCTATATTTGGGCTTTACACATGGTCACAATTACCAGGTACTTCTGTCAGAGCCCTCTGTTTTCTTCATTTTAAAATAGAAAGTAAGCCTGTTTATATAAGACTTTTTCAGTAAGATGATGAACAACATAAAATTCTTCAACCTGCCCCCCCAAAGCAACCATTTTAGTAACTCATCTGTTCAATTTTAGAGTGGAAACTATATTCAACTGCTAACTAGTTCTCTTAGCAAGTTACAAAACTCCCTATCTACTTAAAAATTTATCACCTTCCTGCTCAGCTATCCTCTTGGAACATGGCTGTCCCTTCTCCCATCTTCACAATTAATCTATATTACATTTAAGCAGGGTTTATCTAACTGAAGTGGACCTATCCCCACTCACCCACCCTGGTTTCAACTGATGGAAGCTCAAGCTATTATCTTTCATGGCATATTTACATTTCAATTGGGACATTTTTGAATACCTGAAGAAATTAATTCTGAATGGTTAAACAATAGAAAATAAAAGAATGAGAAACTAAAATATCTTGGGAAAAATAGGACTCTTCCAGTAACACTTTAAAACTACCATAAAGGTGTAAAGGAAAATAAAAAATTTAGGGCTACCCCCAACTCTTTATGCAAAAAAGGTCAGGCCTAAAGGGTGAGTCATGCAACACCCTCTTCCAAATGAATAGCTGTTACTGACAGTATACATTAGCTGCCAGATCCCTGTGGAAAGCCTCAATCATCTACATGGACTCCACCACCATTTCTTAAGGAAATTCCTTGCTGCACCCCCACAAATAAGGATATTCAAATTGTAACTTTAGAGCTGCAGGTTAAGTCTACCTCCTAAAACTAAAGTCTGTTCAAGTCCACACTATTGATGTAGATTACAAGTTTATCTTCCCAGGTGCAGAACAGAGAAAAGACAAGATCAATCATTCCTCCACTTACCCAGGGATATCTACATAACTGATTCTTCTTTTACTCCCTTTTTCTCTTCAAACATTTACTTATCTTGTATGAAATGTAGATTTCCTGGGTGCTAATAACCAAAGTATCACAAGAATGTAACCAGTTGCATCACTACACACCCTGCCTTTTTCCTTTTTCTTTCTGTATGTCATCTCCCCTTAAATACTGAATTCCCAAACCCCTCTTCTGACAACACAGATCACAAATGTTTCTATGGTTTGTGCTTTTCCTGGGCATGTCCTTAAATACAGACTTAATAAATTTCCACTGATTGAAATCTTTGCCTCAGGCACTTATTTTGGGTTGTCAAAGGTAACACTTCACTCATAAGAATAACTGTGTTGAGAAGCATGCACACAGAGAGAAATCAATTAAAATAAATTTTTAAAAAAGTAGTCTCCAATACTGTTACAAAATTGTAAAATGTTTTTCTTATCTTTCCACTTTCTTGCCTGTCCTTTCATCTGTCTTTCTATTTCTAGAATAGTTAGTACCTTAACATCACACCGAATACAAATATTAAATAGCTTTGTAAAAATAGTACTTATAAGCACAAAACTCTATCTTCACTTTTTCTAGGACTAGCAATGTGGCTTAGTTCATACTGTGGCATATTGTCCTGTGATTCACAGGACATTTATCAAAATCACGGTGAATAAGGGTTACTAACATCTGGATGACTGGTGTACACCTTCATGAGAAACAGCCCAGATTAACTTTTCTCCCTGACCTCAACATGATGGATGATTCAGTGAAGAGGAAGGAAATGAGAAAAGAGAGTGACAGAAAGAATACAGGTCTGTTTCACTTCTCATCTTACATTAAGCCTCCAAAATGTCTTCCTTCTTTCTCACCTACCTCCAAATCTTTCCAAACCCTTTAAGACTGCTTTACTTTCAGTACAGTATTTTCTCGTTCAACTGTTCTCCTGTCACTACAGTTCCTTTAGACTTCACAATGTTCTGATTGCTTAATCATATCCTGGCACAGTCCTTGTTTCCTTCAGTTTTCCTCCTTTCTCCCATAAGTAAGACAAAGTACACTATTCCTGCGAGCTTTCCTGTGTGTCTCATCATGGAGAATGAGACAAACAATTAGCTAGGTCTTATAACATTTGCCAGGCAAATTATCCTGGGAGTTTATATTCATAACTGCTATATTATTAACTTATTGATTGATCGATTTTTATTTTTTTGAGATAGAGTCTCACTCTGTCACCCTGGGTAGAAGGCTGAGGCACCATAGTGCATTTACGACATAAAGAGAAACCTTCTATTTATATCCTTACTTCCATCTTCCATTTTCCTGGGCTGGACTATCATTTATGAAATATAGTAGATGACTGAGACATAGGAAGATAATTTGCTTACTTAAAGGGAAAAAAAAGGAGGAGAAGGACACTTTCCTGAAATATCCAGTAAGTCGGCACTTTGTCTAATAATCCAAGATTGTCTTAACTTTTTATAATTCTGAACTCTGTATAATCCCCAGATCAGAGAACTTTTTGGCATTCTGAAATAGTAATTATTATAATACTTGTATCCACACCAGTAAAACTCCTTTATAATATCAGTCTAGGTAAGGCCAGACAGTTTCTAGCTACTCAGGAGACTAAGGTGGGAGGATCACTTGAGGCCAGGAGTTTGAAGCTGCAGCGTGTGCCCTTTTTATACCAGTGAATAATCACTGAACTCCAGCCTGGGTAACATAGCTAAGACTCCGCCTCTTAAAAAAAAAAGGGAAAAAAAAAAAAGAACATGTTGATCTAGGTAACTGTGCTAGTTAAAGTCATCATTGTCTAGATAATATTTAAAGAAGAGCTTTTGCTGCAGTCTATTTTTAGCTTAAGCTGACATAATAGGGTACTGCCAACCTTTGAATGAACTAGTAAGCTTTTCTTCTATAAATGGATCTTCCAGAAGAGACTACCATATAAGGAAGTATTTGATAGCTATGAAACATATTTCTTTATTTTGGTAGTGCCCACTTCCATTGTCTACAGAAAAGAATTGTCTCTACAGGTTCCAAGACCGCAAAATGGCAGAGAACTAAGCTGTGGAATGAGGCAAGTCATTTAAGTGGTACACTCCTTTCTAAAATAAGAAAACATCATTGCTATTTGTTGTGTAAGGGGGAGGCAAAGCATTCTTTATGTAATTTTGTAAATCAGTCAAATGATAATAAATTGTTAAGCAGGCGTTAGAGGAAGTTTTTTTTGTTGTTGTTGTTGTTGTTAATGAGCTCTATGAAATCGTGAATACAAAACATGTAGAGAGAATTTCATTGCTACTGCCATCTGGAAGGCAAACTAGGAAGGTCAAAGCCACGTAAGGCCGGGAGAAATGTAGACGAGCCAATAGGATGAATAGCTGCTCCTTTTTCAAAGGTTATTGATTTTCTTAACAACTTAACAATTCTAGACTTTTTATTGGATGCTTTATTGATCATTGTTTATAGCACAAACAATAAAAAAAACTAAATATGTAGATGGGTTTTGAACAGTTAATTTAAAGGGAAATGGCAAATTTTTAAAATAAATCAAACAAGGAATATAAATGGGATAATTTATTTTGACATCCAAGAGCAATTCCACATCATAAAATAACATAAAATTCACATTCACTTTTATTTAATAAATGCTGCCCAGATTTGCATGGCCCTAATACAATAAGATTAAGAATATTCTATCACTGTTTATCCTTTGTGATCAGTTGTTTATCCCGTGTTAAACAAATATTGTGGGAAGAATAGATTGGAACAGGCTTTAAAACTATTCCTTGGATGCTCATCAACAGAAACAGAGAGACAGCAGAGCTCAGAACTTGGACAGATAAAATCCAACAGGAAAACCAAAAGAAAACTGACTAGAATTTTAAATCTTCGACAATGAATAGAGTCGTGGGATTACTAGTATAAATGCAAACCTGATGCTGCAAAAAATAACTTTGGATTTTTGTTTCCAAAATATAAATATATCAACTTGTCTTTCCAAGGAGATCCTTAATGATACATGTGCCAGGATAATGTATGCGTGTATATATATAATGTGTGTATTTTATATATAGTCTTTTTTTGAAAAAAAAAGCAAGAGGAAAAAAAAGCATAAAGAACATATAACATATGGCATTCCCTATCGCCTCAGCTGGTGTTTGCCATTTCCTGCTTGTAACTTTCTTAATTTTACATCTTCTCCTCAATTTCAAGATACTAGACATTTCAATCAGATTTGAAAGTTGGCCTTCTCATTTCATCATTGCCGCCCCTACCCCTATTAATCTTTTCAGTTATATGACTAGGCGTATTTGATTTAAAGAAGAGCTAATAAGTGCAGTGCCTAGGATGTCTTCATGGATAATCAATAATGTACTCGTTGTGATGTGGCTCTCTGGGTAAGCTACCCTCAGATGCAAGATGCAGTAAAATAAAAAACTATTCTATTAGCTTAATCAAGTTTTAGAGGATTGATATATGTGATGTAAAAAAAATCAGTGAGTGATACCAAGGTAGCCTATGGGGGGAAAAAAAAACTTACTTTGAGTTGCTCTAGCATTGCACCTCAAAGTTGGACCTGTTTTCCTAACTTCTGGCCCTGGCCAAAGCCAGGCTATGTGATGAAGCAGCTCCCTTTAAGAAAGTCAAGAAAGCAAAAATGGTCATTAACCCTAAGGCAAACAGGCTGGACACCTCCCCAAAGCAACTAACTATGATTCAGAGTTTTAGGATCCTATCCTTGCCTGGCAAAACCTTCCTCAGCAATTGCAAAGTCAAAAGTAAAGGGGGAAAAAAAAAGAGTGAATGCTCCTCCATAGATTCTAAAATAAATGCCTAGTTCTCAGTTGTTGGAAATGTTAGCAACTCAGGGCAATTTCCCATTACAAGCATCTCACTGCTGTCCTAAGAATGTTGTCATTCTCAGAGCTCTTGTAGTTTGCTCTAGCACCTCTAGACATCCCAAGGAATTTTCCTGGTAAATGCAAAGAGTAACCTACCCAAAACACATTCTTTCACACTCTAGTAGCAATGCCTAAGGTTCAGTAACATCAGTTATAGAGCTAATGTGACCAGCCAGAGATGAATGTTGACATCTCAGATGTTAAGGTATGCCTGAGGGATCCTGAGATAATTTCCTAAAAGCACATGCATCTGCAGGATACATCTCATTTTCTCTGTTTCCCTAATTAAGGTCATTAGTCGAGAGCTGGGACTTCACATTATCCTAAATTTTCTAGCACATGTACTTGCAAACTCACGCCAGAACCTTCCTTATTTGCCATCTCACAGATTGTCTAATGGTAAGTGTTTCTACAGCCTTCTCCCTGTGAGAATAAATAGGTTTCGATGGAATGCTTAAAGATACTACTAGAGAAATGTATAAAATTTGAGAAGAGGAAGATAAAAGAGAAAAAGATACACTCTAGGCAGCCAGTTTTGATGTGATACTAGTCATTTTCTATTCATCATCTGGTTCTTGATACAAAACTTCATAGACAAAAACAGAGTTCACAAACACAGAACCAGGACCTCAATAAGAGAAGAAAAATCACAAAAGAATCAGGCAGTTTGGCCACAAAGGAGGAAACAAACAGTATAATCAGAAGCAGGGGACTTTGATCTAGTCCTTGCCTCACCTTTAAACCAGTGGTTCTCAACCTTCCTAATGCCACAACCTTTTAATACAGTTCCTGTGGGTCACGACCCACAGGTTGAAAACTGCTGCCTTAAACCAACAATCTAAAACGAAAAATCATAGAAGAAATTTTCATTTCACAGCCATGAAAACTACTAGTACCTATTGCTAATCCATATTTTCATATTTCAGGTGGAATAGACATACTTCATCAGTTACAGAAATTAAAACTCTCTGATGCTCACATTCAGTTCAAATTTTTTAAAAATATACTCATAAAAAAGAACAGTCATTACCTTATATCAATGTAAAATCAATTTCTCTATGAAAGAAAAT
This sequence comes from Perodicticus potto, assembly GCA_963574655.1. Lineage (NCBI taxonomy): Eukaryota > Metazoa > Chordata > Mammalia > Primates > Lorisidae > Perodicticus > Perodicticus potto. The sequence continues at coordinate 21,224 of CAUYRH010040805.1, forward strand.
CAACAAATTCAAAATTAAAACATCTCAGAATCTCACATGGATTAGAGTTCCAAAATTGGTAGTTGTAGTTAGGACTAGATGTGTCAGAAGGAAATTTTAAATCAAGAGAATCTTCAAATCTGTAAAATATCATGTCTAAATAATGCTGAATACAAGAATTTACAGTAACAAATGAAACAAGCACAAGGATAAAAATTACTTAGCTAAGGAAGGCCCAAACTTAGCATGTCTTCACACAAAATTTAACATTTCCATTCCTTGCCCTATGTCTTTATCAAGCCTAGAAAATTAATAGGAAACACAGGCCTAAGGCGAGTAGGCACCACAATCTGTAAATCACACAGAAAATGATTGAGAGTGTAGTATCAAAAGACTGACAAGAAGGAAACTCTCATGATGAGAATTTTCAGCATTCAAGAAAAAAAGCAGTGAAGCCAGATGTCAAAATATGTATTTAGTGACTCATGAAATTTCATTGCCCCAGAGTGAAAAAAATGAATACCACAGTTAGGCAACATTTTCAGCAGATGCCCCTAAAATATTTCTAACTTTAAAATACTTTTTCATTATAGCTACTCAGGAGACTGAGGCAAGAGAATCGCCTAAGCCCAGGAGTTGGAGGTTGCTGTGAGCTGTGTGATGCCACGGCGCTCTACCCACGGCAATAAAGTAAGACTCTATCTCTGCAAAAAAAATACTTTTTCAGATCTTCTTGAAGTTCTTCCTATTCCTTTTATTTTATTGATATTTTCTTACCACTATCCTAGAGGATTAGGAATAGATACAGAAGTAAAAGAAATTGAGACAAGCTGAAATGTCAAGTTTACTGTACCCCGCTTACCCTCTTCTAACTTAAACTTGCTCCAGATGAGTACAATCAGATAGGGCAAACTGAGAGATAAAAGGAGAGAAGGAAATGGATCCATTTTAATAATATTCCTCCCCTCCATCTTTATGAAAGGCAATCTACAAGGTACTCCTCTTACATTTAATGTCTTAACATAATTCTTAAAAACCTCAAAAAGAAAATAACTCTGGTATTTCCACACTGAAAACCCTGAAGAAAAACTCTAGGTATAAGAAGAATGTTCCTGGGCGGCCCCTGTGGCTCAATGAGTAGGGCACCAGCCCCATATACCAAGGGTGGAGGGTTCGAACCCAGCCCCAGCCAAACTGCAACAACAACAAAAAATTATCTGGGCATTCTGGCGGGCGCCTGTAGTACCAGCTTGGACTGGGCACCTCCCAGTCCTCAACTTGGGAGGTTGAGGCAGAGAACTGCTTAAGCCCAAGAACTGGAGGTTGCTGTGAGCTGTAACGCCACAACACTCTACCAAAGGCGACAAAGTGAGACTTTGTCTCTAAAAAAAAAAAAAAAAAAAAAAAAGAATGTTCCCCTTTGCTCCCAACCTCCCCAGAAGACTTTACACTCTCATTAAAGACCAAGGAGGCAGTGCCTGTGGCTCAAAGGAGTAGGGTGCTAACCCCATACACCAGAGGTGGTGGGTTCAAACCTGGACCCAACCAAAAACTGTGGAAAAAAAAAAAAAAAAAAGTAAAGACCAAGGACCCAATCTTTCCATGGATATGTTTTATTAACCAGAGTGCATGTCAGAGCTTTCCTCTCCAATTTGCCACAATCCCCTCTTGTATTTCACTTAAGTTTTAAGCCGTGTAAAAAGACTTTAACTTAACTATTAGTTCCTGTATTCTTTTCAGATTTTGACCCCTGCAAGGGAAGATTTATCTTCATCCACTTGGATAAACTCTGAATTGGCAGAGGTCTTAACGTCCATCCTCTAACCAATCGTCCCTTAGATCATTAGCTTCTCTAATACATTTCTGCTAGCTTCTTGCACATCAGCAACACCAGAAGAACATCTTAAAAAACAAGTGCTTGAGTCCTATCTGTAACCTACTGAATAAAAATATCCACAGGGGAATGTGTATTAAGCATCTATTCAGGTGAATATGATGAACAGCTAGAGTTATAAACTATTTCTTTACTATATCAAATCATGAAGAAGTCACAGGTTTTGGGATAACAGTGTAAGAAAGTTCTTTCCTCAGGCAAATCTTACTGCTCAGACTAAAGAGGGAGAAGTTACCTGCCTCTCAGCCCTGCGGTGGTTTGACAGAATATCAGAGAACCTTGTCAAAACTTGGAGGGATTTGTTATAGAAACCAGTCTTCACTTCTTCCCCTTCCTACCATATGTTTCATCCCCTGCTGGCTCGATTCTGAGAAAATTTCCCATCTCTGTGTCCATGTGAAAGCTACAGCTACCTATTCAGGTGTTGCAGCTGTCATCAACAATATCCTGGTGATGGCATGAAATAGATTTTGCTTCAGAAACTATGAAAAGAAAGTCAGTGTGCAGAAATGACACGCTATGAAATGATGAGATACAACATCTGGCTCAGAAGTGAGTCAGACAGGTGCCATTAATAAGACAAGCAGGAAGCTCCTTTATTAAACAGCAAAGCTAAATTTCTAGTCTATTTTGGACTTTCTCTATACAGGCCTATTAATCAATTCAAAATATCAGTACGGTGGATTTAACCAGATGTTAGCTGAATTAGCTGAAATGGCTGGTTATTATAAAATGGCAAGTTTCATCTGTGTAATTGCCCACAGACATTTCATAGCTGTAGGTCAAAAAAAAAAAATTATCAAGTCAAAAGAGTACAACACCTGTTTACACCTTTGAAAGCACTGGCTCACAAATAATCTCATGGAAACTTTAAATAAAATCCTTTTGTCAGGTTATAATAAACCCACATGATAGATGAAAAAGCAGACATTCCTGTCACATGGCTTGCCCAAATTTCCTAAAAGTCAGAGCCTGCACAGATCCAACATTCTTCAAATCTCAGGCCAAGGATCAAGCTCTAAGAGTCTTCAGGTTTTCAGGCTACAAGAGGAAACTTAAAAAAAAACAAAAAAAAAAAACAAAAAATCAAAAATAATCGACACAAATCTAACCATGATAACACATGTGACTGAACAGGAAGGAATGCAGCAAAGAAAGAAAATATGACAAACATTCAGCCCTGGCTGCCAAGACTAGAAACTTGCTAGTTTTCAAACTGAATCCTAAGGTACTGCTGGTACATAAACATCTGCAAATGATACCCAGGCCCATCAGGCACTAGCCGTCAAAGTCACAGACGGAGGGCAGAGAACAGAAGAATGAAGCCACCTCATGGCTGTGCGGTGCTTCACACAGCTACACAAGAGGAGACACATTTTCCCGCTACGTAAATACTGGCTAAGGAATATTGAGACACAGGAATATTTGGGGAAAGAACATATGAAGTGTAGCTAAAGGCCTTTCAGAACCTCAGCTACCACGATGCTTCCTGATGAAGGTGGAACTGAAGTCCACAACAAGATACTCTATTGGATAAACAAATAACTTTTAAAACACAGTACATAGTTCATCATTTGATTATTCAGTTCAGCATCCGATGAGAAAGAATGTCTCTTAAATATAAAGAAGATCTTAATGCCCTATATAGTTTAACCCCTAGATTATCAGTCTGAGACAAGAAAAAATTGACAGTGAAAACAAGAATGCCCTCTCCATTAAAATGGAGGAGTATGAAATTAGATGTGACATGATTCCTCTTCCTACACAATTACTTTCTATTTAGGACATTTTATTAAAACTGCTGCTATGGGCTCGGCCTGGTTCAGGCCTATAATCCTAGCACTCCAGGAGGCCTAACACAGGGAGTTCGAGATAACCCTGAGCAAGATCAAGAATAAAAAATAGAAATATATTTCTCTCCTAAAAATAGAAAATAGAAGCCAGGTGTTGTGGCAGGTGGCTGTAGTCCCAGCTACTCTCAGGAAGCTGAGGCAGGAGGATCGCTTGAACTCAGGAGATTGAGGTTGTTGACACCACGGCACTCTAGCCTGGAAAACAGAATGAGTCTCCATCTCAAAAACTAAACAAACAAAAAACCTCTGCTATGGAATGATTGGCAGATGATAAATCCCTTTTAGGTATGACCATATAACTTCATTTCTTATTATTTTTTGAATTTTGTCAGTTTTCAGTGTTGATTTTAAGGACGGAGGAACTTGCTCAAAATATTATGTATTCCTATATTAATAGTTATTAATAGGATATAGATACACATATGCATATACATAGCTCCCTGCTTTAGGAAAGCTAATTTAGTTGTTTACTATATATTCTAGCTTGAGAAAAAGACAATGGAATAAAATTCAAATTAAGAAAACAAATGAATAAACAAAATATGGCATATATATATACAATGGAATATTATTCAGCCTTAAATGAAAGGAAATCCTGTCACACACTACAACACAGATAAGCCTGGGGACATTATGTTAAGTGAAATAAGTCACAAAAAGGCAAATATTTATGATTCCACTTGTATGCAATATCTAGAGTAGTCAAATACGTAGAAACAGAATGTATAATGGCAGTTTCCAGGGAATGGAGGGAGAAAGGAAAGTGGAGTGGTTGTTTAATAAGTACAGAGTTTTCTATTTGCAAAATACAAAAATTCTAGAGATCTATTTCACAACAATGTGAATATACATAATACCTACTGCACTGTATGGTTAAAAATTAATTAACTAATTAATTGAGCGAGAAGAGCAAGACATCAGCTCAAATGCACTCTCTTCTCCCTTACCTTCTTAGTCCTAAACTTCAGGTGGGCTATGTGGTAGATACACCCACACTGGTTGAGGAGAACAGGATCGCAGGGCAGGAGTCTTTCTCCTGGTCAGGCTATAAGCCTCTCAGAGAAACCCCACATGGTTCCTGTCCATCATGGCACTTGAGCAATAAAGTAGTAACTAAATGAGGTGCCTAACCAGGTGGACCCAAATCCCCAGGGCCAGCATTTGACTAGAGTGATCACAGAAGATAATTCCGGGTGCTGGCTGTCAAGTTCATGAAAGGTTCACCAAGGACATGGGAGAGGTGACTGTTTAGCAAAGGACCATAAAGCATCTGGTAAGCCAGGGATCACAGCCAGATCCCAGATTTGTCTTACTGCCACTCTTAAAGTGTGGGCCAAGTTAACAAAGAAGAACATTGTTCCTTCATAGTTCCTGGGACCAAGGGCACCTTAGGAGCTCCTTCAGCAAGAATCCACAGTCGAGAACAAGGGCAGAGATCACCCTCCCATTGACAGGAGGATAATTGGCTTCTCCTCTCACCTAGATGCCACCTTGAGAAGGAGAGGGAAGGGAAGGGCAAATCCAGGTTTTGCCATGCCTAAAGTCCATACAATTTATAGAGTCCTCTTTATGAAAAAGTATACTAAATTATATATAATTTATTATAAGTGGAAAATTGCTAGGACTCCTCTCAGGCCTTGAAAGGGTCCCAGGAAAATAAGGGACCCAAAGCATAAGCGTCACATAAATTCATCTCAGGGAAGAGACTCTGAAAAACTGAATAATTAGTTAAAAGAGACCATTTTAAACCTACGGAGGTGAAGGTATGTGTCATTGGCACAGCCTGTGCATTTTGCCATCAGCAGGAATGAAGTCTCCAAAGTACAATGAAGTTGACTGCAGCAAATAAAGTGAAAATCAGAGTCTTCGTGTGTAAATTCTTACCACCTGCTACATTTTCCATGTTCAGAGATCTAAATGTCACTTTGCAAATTGCTCAAAAAGGAACAAGCTGTTGGAAGTCAGATTTTAGTTTTATTACTCTATTAGTTTAACCTGATACATGCACTTAACGATGAGGGAGGCAAACTACTGGAAAGTAACAAATGCGAAGATGATTAAGGTCACTAGCTATCTAGCTTCCCCTGAAGATTTTTCACTTTTGTGGAATTACTATACATATATATACACGGCGCTAAAACCCATTCTATGGTGGCGGATTCTCAGAGGGAACACAAGGTACTCTCTTTTCCAACTATACAGTTGTGTGAGGATAAATTTTTTTTAAAATATACACTTCAATCAAAAAAAAATTTCATGAAAGATCGAAATCTCTTAAAGCCAAACATTAAAGAGATTTGCAAAAATGTGAAATGATGCCACTCTCCGCACTAATTTTTTTGCTTTAAAAAATAATTATTAGTAATTTAGAGCCCTGCGTGGGGCGAGAATGTAAGATGGTGGGGTAGCAGTGCAAATAGGTATTGAGTCTGTGGGCCGACCTTGGTTCAGTCTCCACTGCAGCGGTGATCACTTAGCTAAGAGTGAGTGCCAAGGGTAGTTGGCCAAAATGCCGAATATCAAAATCTTCAGCTGCGGTTCCCATCAGATTTATCCCAGAAAATTGCTGATCTCCTGGGTATGGAGCTAGACAAGGTGGCGACTAAGAAATTCAGCAACCACGGCTTGGCACTGGTAGTTCAGTGGTTAGGGCACTGGCCACATACACTGGGGCTGTTGGGTTCGAACCCGGCCTGGGCCTGCTAAACAACAATGATAACTAAAAAAAAGAAAAATAGCCAGGCGGACGCCTGTAGTCCCAGCTACTTGGGAGTCTGAGGCAAGAGAATCATAAAGCCCAGTAGTTGGAGTTTGTTGTAAGCTGTGATGCCACGGCACTCTACCGAGGGCAACAAAGTGAGTCTCTGTCTGGAAAAAAAAGAAGAAGAAATTTAGCAACCAGACCTGCATGGAAATTGGTGAAAGCGTATGTGTAGAGGATATCTACATTGTTCACAATGGTTGTGGTGAAATCAGTGACAATTTGATGCAGTTTTTGATCATGATTAATGCCTGTAAGATTGCTTCAGCCAGCCGGGTTACTGCAGTCATCCCATGCTTCCCTTATGCCCAGCAGGATGAGAAGGATAGGAGCCTGGCTCCGATTTCAGCCAAACTTGTTGCAAATATGCCATCTGTAGCAAGCACACATCACATTATCCCCATGGACCTACATGCTTCTCAAATCCAGGGCTTTTTTGATAACCCAGTTGACAATTTGTAAGCAGAACCAGCTGTCCTGAAGTGGATAAAGGAGAATCTCTCTGAGTGGAGGGACTGCACTTTTGTTTCACCTGATCCTGGTGGAGCTAAGAGAGTGACCTCCATCACCAGCCATTTGGATGTAGACTTTGCCTTGATTCACAAGGGATGGAAGAAGGCTTATGAAGTGGACCACATGGTACTAGTGGGAGATATGAAGGACCAGGTGGCCATCGGACGTGGCTGACATTTGTGGCACAATCTGCAAACTTCTCCTAGCTGGAGCTACCAGAGTTTATGCTATCTTGACTCATGGAATCTTTTCTGGCTCAGCAATTTCCCATACCAACAATGCATGCTTTGAAGCAGTAGTAGTCACCAAGACCACACCTCGGAAGGACAAGAGGAAGCATTGCTGTAAAACACAGGTGATCAACATCGCCATGATCCTCGCAGAAGCCATCAGGAAAACTCACAGTGGGGGATTTGTTTCATACCTGTTCAGCCATGTAGCTTTAGAACAGAATAACTTTTAAAGCATTTTTAAAACAAAGTCAACCCTATCCCCCCAAATAAAAAACAATTATTGTATACATATATAAATTTAAATTTATTAGCGTGCTGCTTATGTTAACAATAAAAAACTCATCACACATGATTTTTCAATAAATTAATAAATATGTTTACATTTTTTAATTTCTATTACAATAATATTAATACATATGACCCACATAATTCAAGGTTCTTCAAGGATCCTCAATTAATTGTTAAGAGGGTAAAGGTTTCCTGAGACCAGAAGGTTTGAGAACTATGGGTCTCTGAGAACCAAAGTTTGTGTTACAAAGCAGGCTTTATTCCAGAGGAATCAGTAATAAAATACTGTTCCACTTTTACAGCTAGGGGACCCAGTTGAGATTAAAGAACAAATATATCACAGATATCATCTTTTTTTTTTTTTTTTTTTTTTGAGACAGAGCCTCAAGCTGTCCCCCTGGGTAGAGTACTGTGGCATCACAGCTCACAGCAACCTCCAATTCCTGGGCTCAAGCGAGTCTTCTGCCTCTGCCTCCCAAGTAGCTAGGACTACAGACGCCCACCACAACCCCTGGCTTTTTTTGGTTGCAGCTGTCGTTGTTTGGCAGCCCGGGCTGGATTCGAACCCGCCAGCTCAGGTGTATGTGGCTGACGCCTTAGCCCGTTGAGCCACAGGTGCCGAGCTTCACGGATATCATCTTAACAATGGCTTTAGGCCTCAACTGGATAGTCACTCAAGTCTTTCCTGACCATCTTGTTCAAAGAGTCCTTCTTCAGTGTATCTCTGACTCTGTCTCTCTCTGCTCCCCCGCCCCCACTCTCTCCTTGCCCATTTCCTTTAGAGCACTTTTTTAAAAATCTTCAGTTATTTTTTTTTTCTTTTGGTTTTCTATGTTTGTTTTCTGTAGTTCCCACTCCTTTCTTGCTTATCATCTGTCTCTTCCCCTGAACATCATTTCCATGCAGACAAGGACCTACGATGTCTTATTAAATGTTCTGTCTCTAGCACCCAGACAAAATTCCCACACACTGTAAGAGCTTAATTAATATTGATTGATTGCCTGCATGAACTGACTAAATCTATGAAACACTTGCCTTCTGAGTATAAAAAATGAACATAATCTAGAATTCTAGAAAACATTTTAAAATGTGATATTTGCTCTTCCTTTATGACATGTCAAACACTTCTTGACTATTAAAGGCGCCATTGTTTTCCTGGAACATTTTCTTGTGGAGCACCATGGTCTTACCCACAGCCAAGTCCATCTGGACTCAAGCTAGGAAATATTTCCACCAGTGGATGATGACACACAACTGCAGACCCCAAGGAAACCTGCTAGAGTGTATCTAAGACCAATAGAACCTTGTCACATAACTAGTTTCTGACCAGATTGGCTGCTGCTTTTTGATTTAATTTGTTCTCATATCAGTAGCTCAGCCTCAGATTTGACCAGGATATCAAAAGGTTCCACATCTACATATGTTAGAGATAGTATACACACGTTATATACACACATATACACATATATACACACATATATATAATTCTTTCTCTGATCTACCTAACAAGAAAAAACAGAAAGTATATATATATATATATATATATATATATATATATATATATATATACTGCACACACATATGCAGTATATATCTGTGTATACACAAACATACCCACACATACATATACACAAATTCATGCATATGGAGCTGACACTACTATGATAAATAACTATTTCCATCAAAAAGATAAGTATGTGCTAGACAAAGGGCTTTAAGTGTTTTTACTCAGGCAAAGGACATTTACCACATTCTGCATTTACAAAGAACACATATTACATATACAACTAGCATTCCCTAAAACAGAGGATCTAATCTTTGTCCACAAGTAGTTAAGGGACAGTGTTATTTAGGTCATTAAATTATATCTGGGACTATGTCTGCATTGATCTAAACAAGGTGACTGCTACAAAGATGTATTATAGTTATGCCAATTAGTACACATCCTTTAACTGAGCTGGCTAACAATATGACCTTGCTTAAATCACTGAACTCTGTATGGCATTTCTATTTATAAAATATAGGTAATAATACCTGTCCTGGGAACTAGTCCCAAAAGGATGTTGTAAAGATAGATGAGATTAGTGAGGGCAAAGTTCTCTGTTTAAAAGGTGCTATTTAAGGCTCGGTGCCAGGGGCACAGTGGTCATGGCACCAGCCACAGGCACCCAGGCTGGCAGGTTCCAGCCCAGGCCAGCTAAGCAACACTGATAACTGCAACAAAAAAATAGCAGGACCTTGTGGCAGATGCCTGAGGCAAGAGAATTGCTTAAGCCCAAGAGTTTGGGGTTGCTGTGATCTGTGACTCCAGACTTTATTAGGGCTTTCTGCAATTTCTCAGCTACAACATGGGCACTAGAAGACATTTGATATTATTGATAGTTCCCTTGGTTTTTTTTTTTCTCACCTCTCCTATTTATTATTTATTAAAATTCTTTCTCTGATCTACCTAACTAGAAAAAACAGAAAGCTTCTCTGGGCTGAATTTGCCAAGATCGCCTACCTGGACAGCTTAAAATGTATTACTTCTATGTATGTGTAAATTTGTCTGAGGTCTTAGGATTTAAAGCTATCTAGTAGATGATTTGTGAGTTACTCCTCTTTAAAAAAAAAAAATGTTCCTTTTTGGCGTTTGATGTTTACGAAATAAAATAGGAAAGAAAATAATTTAAAATCCCCACCTACACTAAAAATGCTTGTCTGGGAGGCTAACATGAACATTACAGGCTAAACTAGCAGAGTAGCATTAACTACTGACCATTTACAATTGGTTGGATGAAGGAGAGAGATTAGGAAGGCTCAGTCATGGAGGTACTTGTCACCAGGAGACAGAGATTAGGCAGGTGGAAGTGTTACAGTGGGGATAGGAAAGGTTTTTAAAAGCCTGCTTCATAGCCCTAACACAGGGACGGCCTCGGGCCCAGCAGCCTCCACCACCAGCTTGCTCTCTGCTTAAAATCTCTTCTGGCCGAACCAATTCCAGTTTGCGAGTGACTTATTCTTTTTCCTTTTGACACAAGTTATTTCAACACTTAACTTAATGCCAAAATGGAGCTTAATGCTGAAAAATAGACCTAAGATCTATGAGGAAAATTCCTAGAGAGATAACTTTATCTGGCCCCAATCTTTAACCCCATCACCTACAGGGGGCTAATACTTGTGAAGCAACTACCCAGTGAGCAGGCTGCTGCAGGGCAGAATATGAGAGAAAGGAACAGGTTGTCCCTGTTTGTTGCTGCTTGGTGTTGTTCCCAAATAAATAGATGCTAATTGAGAGGAAGTGTAGCTTCGTATTTTGTGACACCTTGGGTATATGCTAGGAAGTCTCAAGAGAGCTGCTTTAAATTAAAGTTAATGTTAAACTCTGCTTAATTAGCATCACTGTAGCGGATTTCACTTTTCCCTGTCAGGGGAAGAATGTGCTATGTTACAGTCTTCCTGTTGCAAAATACTAAATTATATCATGGGGGTGAAGAAGTGATTTGAGAACTGAATGACTTGCTGGCAAGGGAGAATCAGACAGGATGGCACTTTGCTGATTAAGAGGAGTGGTTTGCGGCTCGGCGCCTGTGGCTCAACAGTCTAAGGGGTCAGCCACATACACCTGAGCCGGCAGGTTCGAATCCAGCCCGGGCCTGCTAAACAATGACGGCTGCAACCAAAAAAATGGCCGGGCATTGTGGTGGGCGCCTGTAGTCCCAGCTACTTTGGAGGCGGAGGCAAGAGAATTGCTGCCTCCAGGAGTTGGAGATTGCTGTGAGCTGTGATGCCACACCACTCTACCCAGGGCAACAGCTTGAGGCTCTATCTTTGAAAAAAAAAAAAAGAATCGCTTAAGCCCAGGAGTTTGAGGTTACTGTGAGCTGTGACACCAAGGCACTCTACCCAGGGTTATAGATTGAGGCTCTGTCTCAAAAAAAAAAAAGGGCTTAGCAGCCAATTTTAAGAGCCTACCACTGGCCAAATATTGGAAAATTTGTACATTACATACATTTATAATAATATTAATTAATTGGTGACTTTCAACCGGTGTGCCTTAAAAGGATGGATGTGAGG
>CAUYRH010040812.1:0-61588 GCA_963574655.1 Perodicticus potto
TGGGCCTCAGTTTTCTTTTCTATGGAATTAAAAATTCAGTTAATTGTAATAATGTCTCTGTAAGGAAAGTGGTTATTCAATAATATGTAAAGCATTGGACTCAGCCCTACTATGAAGCTAATTTATAGCTTTAATATGAAGGCTACAACCTAATTTTTGATTATTTTTAATGATTCTGTTTCATAACTTATGTTGTATTATCATCTATACCTTTTTTTTTTCTTTCAGTATTTGCTTTAGGGATTATAGTATATAATTTTAACTCATCCACAGTCTAGCTTCAACTAAAATTATATCATCACATACAGCATAAGAACTTCATGACAGTATAATTCCAATTCCTCTCTCCAAGCTTTTATGCTATTGTTGTCATATATTTCACCTCTGCATTTGTTATAAACTCTGCAGTGCCTTATTATTATTTTTCCTTAAGCAGTCAATTATCTTCTAATATGATTTTTAAAATAAGAAGAGTTTATGTTTACCTATATTGTTATCATTTGGGGGGGTGTTTGTTTTGTTTTATTTTTTTAGCAGGCCTGGACCAGGTTCAAACCTACCACCCCTGGTTCATGGGGCTGGTGCTCTAACCAATTGAGCTATGGTCACCCAGCCTTTATTTTTCTTTATTCCTTTGTGTAGATTTGTATTTACATCTAATATTTTTCTTCTGCTTGAAGGACTTCCTTTAACACTCTTATAATGCTCATCTGCTGTGATAATTTTTTTCAGCTTTTGTATGTTTAAGTCTTGATCTCACCTTTATTTTAAGAATATTCCCTCTGGGTATCGAATTATAGATTGATTTTTTTTCTTTCATTACTTTAAAGATTTTGTTCCACTTCCTTTTTTTACATCAAGGTAAAATTGACAGAACACCAAATGGAATATTTTAAAGTGAACAAATCCGTGGCATTGGGTACATTGACAATGTTGTATAACCATCACTTTATTAATAGTTCCCAAATATTTTCATCACCCGAAAAGGAAATCCAAAGCCCCTTAAGTTGTTGCTCCCCATTCACTCTCCCCTCAACCCTTGTCAACCATCAATCTGCATTCTGTCTATGGATTTACACATTCTGGATATTTCATATAAATAGAGTAATACTGTGTGTGACCTTTTGTGTCTGCCTACTTTCACTTAGCCTCATGTTTTTAGCTTTGTCTGCATGGTAGTATATATCAGTAATTCATTAGTTTTCATGGCTGAGTAATATTCCATTGTGTGTATATGTGTGTGTATGTACACCACTATTTGCTATTTGTTTATCAGTTCATTTATTGATAGACGTTTGAGCTATTTCCAAATTTTGGCTATTGTGAACAGTGCTGCTATGAAGTTCCACTTTGTCTTGCTTATTTCTGATAAGAAATATGCTGTCATTTTTATCTTTGTTTCTCCATGTATAAAGTGTTAAAATTTTATTTTCTTTTTTAATTGACAAATAATAATTATACATGTTCATGGGGTACATAGTGATGTTTTCAACACATGTAATATATGGTAATCACATCAGAGTTTTGTAGGTTTTCTTTTTTTTTAACCTCTGCTTTCACAATTTTCATTCTATAGCTGTTTTTTTTTTTAATTTCTGTGTCGTAATTTTTCTTTCTTTTTTTTTTTTTTGCAGATCATAGGGCTTTATTAACAAATTTGTGTGTTCTTTTTCCATTCCTTTAATACAAAAAAATTTATTCAGTTATTTTCATCTGACATTCCACTAAGTATAGGAGTCATTACGTCAACATTATCAGATCAGTTATTCAAGTGGGTCACACAAGTTTATCCCCATTGTGTCAAATACCCACTCAAAGGATAAGTTTAATAACAAATGCCTCCAGGTGTATATAACAACCTTAATTTCTTCTTTTTTTTAAGGTATTTATTACCATATATTTTTTAATTAATTTCAGGTTGATGTGAGGGTATAAACCACTAGGTTATAATATTTGCACTTGTTAGATAGAATCCCTCTAATATTACCATATTTTTAATATAACTTATTTAATTATATGCTTATAAATGTAATATTTATTATGCTTAACAATTTCAAAATCCTTAAAATTTACTATCACTGTCTTTAAGCTATTTGGTTATGATAGACCTGGTAATTCATTTGTCTTTTGGGGACTCCAATGACATGTATATTAGGACACTTAAAATTGTCCCACAGGTGTTCTGCTCATTATTTCTTTTCTGTCTTTTTTCTTTCCCTGCTTCATTTTGGATAGTATCTGATGCTTTATCTTTAAGTTCATTAACATTTTCATCCACAGCGTCTAAATATCGGTTAATCTAATCCAGTGTATTTTTCATCTCTAGAACTTTGATTTGTGTCTTTTTGATATCACCCACATCTTACCTTAACAGCCTTGTTTTCTTCTATTTCCTTGAGCATATAGAATATGGTTAAGATAATTAGAAATAATTGTTTTTCATGTCCTTGCCTATGAATCGTATGAGATATGTCATTTCTGGTTAAGTTCTGTGTGTGTTTTTTTCTTTCATTATGGGTCATATTTTCTTGCCTCTTTGCATGTCTGACCATTTTTTTTTATTGGATTTCTGACTGTGAGTTTTGCCTTGTTAGATGCTGGATATTCGTCCATTTTATTTTTTAATAGTATTCTTGAGTTTTGTAATGCTACTTGGAAACAGTTTAACCTTTTTGAGGCTTGCCTTTAAGCTTTCTTAGGTAAAGCCAGAATAGCCTTTTTTCTAAGCATGATTTTATTCCTTTCTCTTTGTTCAGCAAACTGATTTATAGCCACTAAGCAATACTCCTTTGCAATACCTTATGCCCCATGTATTGTGAGGTTTTTTTGTTTTAGCTGGTGGCTCTGAGGATTTTTCTGGCTGCTTCTTTTAGGTGGTTCTATTCCTAAGTTTAGGTAGTTTTCTCACCTGCACACACTAATCAATATTTAGCTGAAAAGTTGGATAGGATGAGGACAGAGTCAGAAGGGGACTCCCTACAAAGCTTCAAAGCACTCCCCTGCCCCCAGTCCCTCTCAGTATTTTTTCCTGAAAACTCTAGCTACCTTGACCTCCACAAACTCTCCATTCTTTCTTATCTTCGAAACCCCAAGAAACCACCAGGCTCTGCCTGGATTCCTCCTCCCTGCTTTGTGTCCCAGAAACTCTCTAAGCAACAAGCTTGGGCAATCATAAGGTTCATCTCATTTGTTTCCACTTTTGGAGGGATCCCTCTTCTGCATGGCCAACTGGTCAATGTTGGAAAATTGTTACTTCCCGGATTTAGTCAGATTTGGGGGGGGGCACATAGGGCAAGAGGGTAAATCAGTTCCTATTACTCCATCTTGGTCAGAAGTGAAAATCCAAGTCTCTTTTGAAGATTTTGTCCTTTGTCCTTAGGTGGATTTGGAGTCCTATGAACACAGCTGAGGATCTCTGAGCTCCAGATATGATGCTTACTCCCAGAACTTGGGGAGTGCTCACCAGTCATGAAGCTCCTCCCTGTCTGTACAAATCAGGCTACCAGAGAGACAGGGACTTTCCCAAGGTCACACAGTTCCCGACTCTTGGGCTTGGGCTCCCTCAACACAGTAGTTCATGTGCTGGATAATTTACAAAGCAATTAATAAAACAGTAGAATCTTTAAGGGAGGAGGTTAAGTCCTTATAAATATTTTAAAGTCTTAATCTTTTCATCTTCCATTTTTATAGTGTAAAACTAATAGTCCATGACACATCCAAATGTAACCTTGTCAATATGTAGCAGAAGTTGTAGCTTTGGATTTAAAGTGTTTATGACAATTAGGGTGTGTCACATATATTGATTGAGCCTCCAATTTATGTCAGGCCCAAAGGCAGGTGCCGAGGATTCAAAGATGAATCAGACATGGTTTGTGACATTAAGCTCACCATCTATTGGGGATCCTGATGAGAGAACAAATGTCTTATCTCAGTGGTCAGCACAGAGGCAAAGGAGACCCCAGAAAAGGGATGCCTAACCCCAAGGATGGAAATTTAGGGAAAATATCTCAGAAGAAATGATATGAATAGAAATCGGGAAAGACAAAAGTGATTTGAAGGGCTAAGGGTTTGCATTTATTTGGGGATTGAAATGCAGTCTACCTCCTGAGGTTGCATTTCTTGTTTTATTGGGATTTTTCCCATAAAAGTATTTTCAGAGTTCTTCCATGCCACCTTGAACTATATGTTTGCTACATGTGCCTGAAATAGAGCCTGGCACATAGCAGTGTTTAATAACTGTCAGATGGATGGGTGGACGGACAAGCTGTGCTCACACTGAACCTTCCCCCAAGGTGACCGTGGATTCTCAGCCCGTGTGGCCACCAGTGAGCAGGTATGGGTTCAGAATTGAGGACACAGGCCACATGTACATGATCCGGACGCCCTCCCACATCCAGATCCAGTGGCTCCACATCTCTGGACTCATGATCCTAGAGGCCAGCAAAGCCAGCGAGGCCCACGGTCATGGCCTGTGTGGTGAGGTGGGACCCAGCCAGGGGGAGAGGGGGGTGCTTCTCAGGCAGACTTCTGCCCCAGACATAAGTTGTCCTGGACCAGGAGAGACTGGAAAAGAGTACCCAGCAGTGGTGGGCCAGCAGCAACGCCAGGGCAGGGAGCCTAATGTCTTGTGTTTGGGGACTGAAGCTGCCAGCAAGGGGATGGTGCAGAGCTCTGACCTCAGCCAGTTGTCTCTTCATCTAAGATTGTCTGTCAGCTTCCCTGACACCTTCTGAATGCCTGGTAACCACCCTGACTGCCTGAGCATGTGCCTGGGCACTTCCATACTCTAATCTCACTTGTTCTAGGCCATCTACATAATATATCCCTGAGAGGTGACCATTAGAATTCCCACTGAACTAAAGAAGAAAAGGGGCTCAGAGAGGTTAAGTGACTTGCCTAAAGTCACACAGCAGAGCTGCCACAACAAACAGAACTTCAGGCCATAGCAGAGAGCATGCTCTAAGGGACTAGATGGATTTTGATAAGAAAAGGGGATAGAAGAGGAACCTGGATGTGGGCTGCTACTCCTCACAGGAGCATAAGCACTTGGGCCCCATGGGGAGCTCCGTGACAGACGGCCATGATTGTGATGGGTGACATAGGAACGCTTCCCCACATACATGTATGCACATCCTCCATCCCCCACCTACACCCCTTGTGTTCATCCCTTTCATGCCCCTGCATTTAAAATGCCTTCTACACATACACTAAGCACGTGTAGGTCAACTCCATGCTCATTCTTTCCTTGTGCACTACATATTTCCTCTGTACCAGTCACTGGGGACAGAACAGTGAGCAAAACAGACAAAAGCCCTGTTTTGCGGAGTTTCTGTTCTCACTGATAACACTCCTCTCTCCTCACACACCCATACATCCCACCATCATTGCCACCACTGCTGTCCTTTCTCGCCATTCCTTCCATCTTCTCTGCTCATCCCTGGCAAAGAGCACAATGGTTAGAGGTAGCCCAGTAAGCTCACTCCTCTTGAGGATGCCTTTGTGACATCCTTTAGTGACTCCGAGTCAAGATGCAAAATGTGGCCATTGAGGCCATTAATAAAATCTGAGAATCTTGCCTCAAATCATGCTTTATAGTCACAGGATGGTGGTTGGAGGTGTCTAAGCAGAAGTCAGATTTTTTCTATCTCCTTTTAACTGAACTAACACTTGATATCTGGGCACTCTGCTAGACACCTCAAGAACATCTAGAGGAGATTGAATCTTTGCGTTCAGAGACCTAGAGTCTTGTGTGAAAGGCAGACCTGCAAACCAGTGACGTTCACACAGAGTTGGGAAGGTCGTAGATGGTGCAGCTGAGGTGTCCTTGAAGGAAGGACATCTGAGAAAGCATTTCAGGCATCTCAGAAAGCATCTCAGAAAGCATTTCAAGAGGGAGCAGCTTGAGCAAAGTCACAGGCAGGGAAACGTGTGTCTGGAATGTACAAATGGTATGTGAGAGAAGAAGCTGCACGTTTGCATCATATGAGAAGCTGGGAGAGGTAAACCTCACCCCTGCCCCCATCTCAGTGCCTCAACACAGTAGAAGCCAATATCTTGTGCATGTAAGTTTCCAAATGGTTAGCAATGATTCAAAGACCCACATCCTTTCCATCTTGTGGCTCTGCCATTGTCAACATGAGCTTCCCACTTCACAGAAGGGAAGAGAGTTGGGAAGTTTTTATGGACCAGGTTAGAAGGTGGTGCCAACATCTTCTTTCACATACCAGTGGCTGAGACTTAGCTGGTCTCACCCACCTACAAGAGAGTCTAGGAAGAAGACGAAATGGGTGTTATAATAAGCTAGCAATTTCTGCTAAGGTAGAGTTTTAGGGTAACATTTTATTTGGATAATAATGTCAAACTTAGAAGTTGCAATGGTAGTGTAAGGGACTCCTTATGTACCTTTACTCCAAATTTACCAGTTGTTCACATTTTGCCCCCTTTGCTTCTCTCTCTCCATTTTATATGTATATGCTATATATGTGCATTTTCCTGAACCATTTGAAATAAGTTCAAGACATTGTTTCTCTTTATTCTTAAAAACCTTGGTGTTTATGTCCTAAGGAAAAAAGATATTTTCTTACAGAGTTTTCATAGCTTCTCTGTCTCTCATTTCCCTCATCTATTACATGGTGGTAATGACATTACTGGTCTCAAAGAATTGTCAAGAAGAAAATGCCAAGGGAGACTGGGGACCTGGGAGTAGTAGTGATTAGTGTGGCCTTTGGGATCATTCTTTCCCTTTCAGGTATCTGTGATGGAGACGCAGCTAACGACCTCACCCTGAAGGATGGCTCCGTGGTGGGCCAGGCAGAAGACCCTTCTCCTTTTCTGGAAAGCTGGCAAGTGCCCAGCTCCCTGACCTCAGTGGGCCAGACCCGCTTCCGCCCGGACAGCTGCGCCACTGCTGACTGCTCACCCTGCCTTCGCATGGTGTCCAACCGCACCTTCAGTGCCTGCCACCGCTTTGTATGTGACGGTGTTGGGGAGACTTGGGCTGGCTGGGGATTGTCACTCCTACTTGCATAGGCCTGTTGTGTCCCCTCACCCCAGGCGGGGCTGGGAGGAGCTGGGTCCTAGGACATGGGGCATCAGAGTGGACAGCACTGACTGATGCATGTGCCCAGGTCTCCCCGGAGTCATTCTGTGAGCTGTGGATCCGGGACACCAAGTACGTGCAGCAGCCCTGTGTGGCACTGACTGTGTATGTGGCCATGTGCCACAAGTTCCACGTGTGCATAGAGTGGCGGCGCTCCGACTACTGCCGTGAGTTGAGGATACCGGGGTCTCCTACACTGTGACTGCTGTTCCCATCCCCTGTTACAGCTGGAAGAGGCTCCCAGACCCAAGTTCAAGTCCATGCTTTTCCAGATTTAGACATTCATTACTTCATGTATGTTAATACATTTATACATATTTTGTATGTTTCTATTTATACTTAATTTTTAAATTTTATATAAAATACAATACAAACATATTGATTAGTGAGCAATTTTATTTTATTATAATTATATTAGTACATTAATATATAATAATGTTTTTTTTGTTTGAGTCAGAGTCTCACTCAGTCACCCAGGCTAGAGTACCATGGCCTCCTTATAGCTCACAGCAACCTCAGATTCCTGGGCCGAAGTAATCCTCTTGCCTCAGCTTCCTGAGCAGCTGGTCATACAGGTGCCTGCCACAGTGCCTGGTTCATTTTTCTATTCTTAGTAGAGATAGGGTCTCACTCTTGCTCAGGCTGGTCTCAAACTCCTGAGTTGAAGCAATCCACACTACTTGGCCTCCCACTATGCCCAGCCTTACTGTATAATAATTTTACTCTTATTTATTATTAAATTTCCTTGAGTTTCTTCTCTATAAAGTGGGGATAATAGTAATAACTCCCTCCTAGACCTGTTCTGAAGATGATGGGAGATGACATATGCCAAGTACCTCACACACACCTGCCACACTGTCTCCGTCCAGTAAATATTAGTTCTCTAAATGTTTGCTCCTCTTTCTCTCTCTCTTTTTCTTCTTCTTCTTCTTCTTCTTCTTTTTTTTTTTTTTGTTTCTCCCCTCCTTCCTTGAGGGTGGAGATGAGGATCCACCTCCTCCTCACCCTCACTGAGTTTGACACATGGGTTGGGCCTGGGTTAAAGTCATTTGATTTACAAACATGAACACACCCAGAAGGGCTGGGGACAGCTCAGGGGAAGACCACACCTACAATGTGACAGATAAAAGAGGAAAAGAGAAAAATCTTCTAGGGTGGTGTTTCTCAAACTGAATCCCAACTCAGGGTATAAAATCAGTTTTGAGGTTGGCACTACCATTTCAAAAAATGCAATACAATAGAATAAAAAATCCCAGTATATATTGCACATAGAAAGTTTAAGTATTATTTCATGAAAGAGCTTTATTTATGTTATTGTTTCAATAGATCAGTGATTTTCAATCCTGAATACCCTTTGAAATCGCCCAAAGAACTTCAAAAAGTATTAATGCTGGTGCCTTGTAATCAGAGATCCTACTGATTTGGGATGAGGTCCTAGCAATAGTATTTTAAAAGCTTTCAAATGATTCTTTTGCATTCACATTTAAAGACCACTGTTCTACATGCTTGTGGGTATTGGACTGCAATGTAAAGTTTACTTTTTACATTCAAGAATGTTTGAAAGCATTGATCTAGAGCAAGGCATCGGCCAACTTTTTCTGAAAAGGGCCAGATAATAAGAATTGGAGGCTTTGCGTGCCGTATGATCTCAGTCACAACTACTCAAGTCCACTTTTTAGTATAATAACAGCCACAGACAATATATCAATGAATAGGCATGGCCGTATTCTAATAAACTTTATTTGCAAAAGCTGACAGCGGCTGGATTTGGGCTGTGGGCTGTACTGCTCTGACTCCTGATCTGAGAAGGAGTTGATGCTAAGCCCCTTGATTTATGCACTCTCTGCTGGGGCATGGATGACACTCTGAGCCCCCTCCTCACCCCTTCCTACTCTTTCAGCCTCAGTGGGGAGCCTTGCTGGGGTCTAAATGGGCCTGGTGCCCACTGTCACCCTGCAGCCTTCCTATGCTCCAGCGACTCCACATACCAGGCATGTGTGGCAGCCTGTGAGCCTCCTGAGACGTGCCAGGATGGGATGCTCGGCTCACTGGACCCAGAGCAGTGCCGTGTTCTGGGCGAGGGCTGCGTCTGCTCTGAGGGCACCATTTTGCACCGGCGCTACTCTGCTCTCTGCATCCCAGAGGACAAGTGTGGTAGGTTACTTCCTGTCCTCTGTCTGGGGTCTGTGTGGGGGGCCTTCCAAAGCTGGCCTCACCTAGGGGTCTCCTCTGCCTCCCTGCTGCCCATGGCTAAGCCCATCTATGTCCCCCAAGGTCTGCTTAGGTGGAGGGTTCTCTATCTGAGGGATGATTTAGCCTAGGATAGACTGGGTCTCCCCACTTTCTCAGTCCCCCAAACCCTGCCATGCACCTGCTGCAGCCTGCACCGACAGCACAGGGGTGCCTCGGGCCCTGGGGGAGACCTGGAACAGCTCCCTTAGTGGCTGTTGCCAGAACCAGTGCCAAGCCCCAGACACCATCGTCCCAGTGGACTCGGGCTGCCCAGGCCCCCGCCCCGAGAGCTGCCCACGCTTTGGGGAGGTGGCTTTGCTCCTGCCCACCGAGGACCCCTGCTGCCTAGGAACTGTCTGTGGTGAGTCCCACCTCCACTTCCCTGGACCTCGACTATAAGATAGTTAAACCTTAACTGAAAAGGCTCTCATCCTGCCCCCCAAACTCGATGGATACAGCATTGCCCAGGAAAATTAGAGCTCCTCGTGTGGGTCAGCTGAGGGGAGTGGGACCCTCCCCCGGGGGGGAGGGGCAGACGCGGAGGCTTCTGAGTCAATGTGGGTGGTGCTCTGGCCCTCTGCTCTCCCAACACCTGTAGCCTGTGACCTCGGGCAAATCATTGAACACCCCTTGTGCCTTATTCGGTTGTCCTGTGATGTGAGGCTGCTAACAGGAGCCACTTTGGGGTGGTTGTGAGAATTATGTAAGTTAACACTGGTTTACTGTGGCAGCTGGCACGTGGCCCATCTGGGTGAGTGTTAGCTCTTGTTGCTCTTCTATCCCACTCTTGGACCCCTGTGTGACCCTCAAAGGCCCCTTCCAGGGCTGTGGGTTCTGGGTACAGTGGGGAGTAGGGGGTCCAGGTGTCTAGGACGTGGGCAGTGCTGGAACACGGCGAGGGCATGCTGGCCTCCAGGTGACAGGCCCTGTGGCCCCTGGGCCAGTGTGCAACCAGACTCTGTGTGAGGGCCTTGCCCCCACCTGCCAGCCCGGCCACCGCCTCCTCACCCACTTCCAGGAGGACTCCTGCTGCCCCAGCTACCAATGCGGTGAGAAGGGCGGGGGACAGCCCAGGGGGCGGGAGAAAGGACAGTGCTGGGAGCCAGGGTCTGCTGGAGATTAGGGCAGAGCCAGGGCAGGGGCCCAGGCTCAGCCAGGCAGGTTCTTTCCTGGTCCCTAAATTCTTCCTGTTTCCTCAGAATGTGACCCAGATCTGTGTGAGGCAGAGCTGGTCCCCAGCTGCCGCCAGGACCAGACCCTGATTGCAGGCCGCCTGGGGGACTCCTGCTGTACGTCCTACTTCTGCGGTAAGCAGACGCCGTCAGACACGAATGTGTGCAGCTGAATCTCAGCTGCTTCTGTCCTCTCCCCTGCTTTCTCAGGGGGCTGGGAGGGAAGGCTGGGGGCCTTCAAGTCAGGATAGCATAGGAAGAAGGGTGAGCTCACTGTCCAGTAAGCAGTGGAGGAGGAAGAGCAAACTGAGTCCCCCTCTAGATTACTGAGCATGAGGAAACTGGTGCCTATTGAGCGTAAGACTTTGGGTGGACATGAGGAACAACTCTCAGGTCCTGATTCCATAACCGGTCACATGAGACGATGAAATGCTGCTCTTAGTTTAGCTCCTGCCACACCTGGGTTATTTAGGTGCACCCTCTCACCTCTCACCTCTGCTTTGTACCACGCCCCCAAAAGGGGGACTGCTTTGACATCATTGTCCCCTCCCCCTCAGCCTGTGGAGACTGTCCAGATCCCATCCCTGAGTGTCAGGAAGGGGAGGTGCTCACCGTGCACAGGAACACCACGGAGCTCTGCTGTCCTCTGTACCAGTGTGGTGAGTCCTGCTGGGCACAGGGTGGGCCATAGCGGGAAGGGCTCTAGGACCTTTCCATCCCCGCTGTGCACCTTCACAAAGTCCTCCCCAGGACTAGTGGGGGCTCAACAGGGAGCAGCAGGGAGCTCCTAGTTGGTGAGCTGTTAGGGGCCAGGCTATGGCAGACGGACGGTGGAGAGTCTAGGCCAGAAGGAGGCTCGGGTTGAATGATAAATGCATAGGTGCCTGCACTACCCCAGGCCTTGATACAAAGTCCTCATGCCAAGGTCATGATCCCTTTTGGCCACTGTGTTGCCATACCACCTGCTCATGGAGGCTGTGTCCCAGAAGGCCCTACATTTCAAAGTCTCTGAATCTCTTTTATTTTGCAATGAGAAATTAAGTAGGCCCTCTTAATACTTTTACTAGTACCAGTTTGTATGATCTGAGTTTGTGGTACCTTGATACTATAGGTACTATGAGCACAGTATCTCAATAGCCACTCTTAAGCACAATACAGCCAGCATGATGGACTTTAAGTGGACCTAACGAATGAAAATGAACAAAATGGTTAAGTTTAAATGTGACTCAGTTTACAAAAATTGCTTCACCCACTGATTGTAGGGAAAACATGAAGGGAGCCTCATTTGCACAGAGTAGTACTGGAGGGCTACTACTATCCTCTATCTACCAGGATGCCCAAGGGCAGCCCTGATTGATTGTCCAACCTCAGGAGCCATCTCAGAAACAGTGTAGGCTTCTGCAAGAGTTCCCCAAAGGACCTGGCCACACTAATCAGGAGCTGATGGGCAGCCCCAAAGGCACTTGTTGCAGTGTTTTAAAACTCTTCTGAGCAAAAGTTCGCCACCGTTTCTCCTCTTCTCTCTCTGTCTCTCCTCTCCTCTCCCCCTTAGCGGCCCTGATTCCCATTTCTCTCCATGTTCCTGGTGGGGTACAGGCGGGGAGCCTGATAATGTAGACCGAGTACAGCTATGGAGTCAGTCCCAGTTCTGCCATTTACTGGATGTGTGGCCCAGGGCCAAGGTTACACCTTTGTAAAATGGCAATAATAGTATCCACTTTGAGGGACTGTTGTAGAGATTAGAGAGAATTCATGTGAAGTCCCCAGTGGTTCTTGGTCCATAGTAGGTGCTCAAGAATAGAGTCTGTTGATATTATCACCTTTGCCCTGTCTTCATCATACTTTTATTTTTACAAAAGCACTATATGTGCCTTGTAGAAAGTACAAATTCCAAGTAAATGCGAGAAAACGGAAGGAAACAAAGCAGTTTCAGTGCTTCCGCACAGATCCTTCCAGATGCTCTCCGGGCCTTTATGTGGATGTGCTTCACCAAAACGAGTTCACACTAAGTACACTGTGTTTAAACTGGCTCTTTTCAGTGAACAATCATCCGCTCTGTGTTAGTAACTTCTCAGCTCATAGCACGCCTGGTCTGTGTTGCTTCTTGCTTGTCCTATCCAGGATTCGACCCGGGACCACACGGTATATGTCTTCAGTCTCTCTTCGCCTAGCACAGGTCCCCCTTTCTGCATGATACCCCATTATATAGTTCGGGCTGTGCTCCTGCAGGAAGCCTCACCTCCGGATTTATCCAGGTGCTTCCTCTAAGAGCTGCTTACCTTGCTTCATTAGCCTCTGTGCTTCCTATACACAGAAAGTTAGATCAAGACTTGGTGGATTCAAGTTGAATTTGTTTGGCCAGACGGTGCATGAGCTGCATAGTACCTCACCTCAGGAAGCACAAACTATCCGGCTGAGCCACTGTTATTGACACTGATGTTGGCCCAGGGTACTGGCCCCTCCAGCTTACATTTACATTTTTCCTCTTTTAACCAGAAAGCAACCAGTTACTTTGACACCGTGCAACTGTCCTTCTCCCCCATTCCTCATAATTTATTTTGTTTATATGTTTGTTTGTTTGTCTTTGTTCAATCTCCCTGGCTAGAGTGCACTGGCGTTATCACAACTCACTGCAACCTGAAACTACTGGGCTTAAGTGGTCCTCCTGCCTCAGCCTGCTGAGTAGCTGGAACTACAAGTGCATGCCACCATGCCTGGATATTCTTTTTATTTTTTTGTATATAGTTTTGCTCTTGTTCAGGCTGGTCTTGAACTCCTAGCCTCAAGCAATCCTCCCACCTCAGCCTCCCAAAGTGCTAGAATTATAGGTATGAGCCACCGTGTTCAGCCTCCTCATAACTTTTGAAATACCACTTGATAATCCCTGCTTATTAGTAAATTGAGTAAGTCTTAACCAATTTTAGACCTTCACCTTCACTGCCAACCCTGGCTCCTCCCTGCCCTGCCAATATGTTGCACCTGGGGAGTTCACTCGCCCCTTGCCTTGGTCTCTCTGGCAATGAGAATGGCTGAGGAATCCTGCACGGAGAGAAGTCAGCCTGAAGACGAGGAGGAAGGAAGCGGGAGGCCTGCAGGGTAGAATCAGTGGCAGCAGGGCAGGCCTGGGTGGGCCCCAAATGGATGAAGTTTCCATGGGTGGGAAAAGTATTCTGTGGAAGGAAACACTCCCCTTCAGTGTCCCTTACTCTGGTCGCTGGCTCTCCTGTGACTACTACTCTTAGGGTGGCACAGACTCCAGGGAAGGAGGTCCAGCTTAATGAGTTGGAGATTGACATTGTCACATCGCTAGTGCCTCACAGGTACAGTGAGGGGACCTCCTGAAGGAGCTCCATAGGGAGACGGGCTCCCAGACTCTTCCTCTGGGCTCCAGCCACACAGGTGTCTGAGGACTGTTGGGGGGACCTAAAGGGGAGCTGAGAGGCACCTCCTCCTTAGTCAGTGTCGCGTGTCTGAGGATTCACACTCCAAGGTTCCTGTGGCTGACGTGTTATCACCTGCCCTCTCCTGTAGTGTGTGAGAGCTTCCGCTGCCCCCAAGTGCAGTGTGGCATGGGCACTGCCCTGGTGGAGGTGTGGAGCCCAGACCGCTGCTGCCCCTACAAGTCCTGTGGTAAGTCCCTGGTCAGGACACCCTCCCTGGAGGGCTCCCCCTCCAAGGAGGGGGTGGGGGTGCTAGAGGGAAGCCACTGGAATCACCTGACCCTCCTCTATCTGCTCTCCATGTGGAACATTCCTCCACCTTTCTCTGTCCAGGATAAAAGGAGAAAAGCAAGTTCCCCATTCCAGAAAAGTTTTTGGATCTTAAATAGTCTTTATTGCAACCGCCTGAGATAGTACACATACTGTTTGTTAAAATTCACTGCGCATCCCTTTGAGAGGCAAGTCAGAATGTCCAGATCAGTAGTGAAAACCAATGAGCTTTATATGACAATGTTACTTAAAAAAGGATTGAGAAACTATTTGCATCTGGATATTTTGCTTGTTTTTTTTCCAGTCCTCACTAGAATACAAACTTTATAAGGGCAGGGATCTTAGTCTATTGTATTCATTGCTTTATCCCCAGGGCACAGAAAAAAAGCTCAGCAGATAGTAGATGCTTAAACTATTTGTTACACAAATGGGTGACTTGACTTGACGGTGTTCACAGCCACTCTGACCTGGAGCTCTCAGTCACTAAGGGCACTGGACTGGTGTGTCCCTTTAATGCTAGCAGTGCTCAGCAGTCAGCCATTCACATCTTAGACCTGCTCCCAGGTAAAGGCTAGGAGTAGCAAAGTTGAGCATGTTGGAACATGTATGTGGGAAATGCAGAGGATCAGAAGTTCGAACCTCACCATGTTTATTCCTGGAGAGGCCATGGATGAATCTATGTGACAAAAGGAAACCTGTGACTGGTCTGTCTGCCTGTCTGTCCTTGCTCCACACTTGGCATTCAGGACATATCACTGCCCACCTGCCCAGCCAGCTGCAGACTCCCCCATCAGGGATGGAGGGAGGCTGAGATAGTGGCCTCTTCTTCCCTTCCCTTTAGGCTGGGCCTGGACCTGGGTCTGTGCCAGAGGAGGGGCTGCACCCACAGTAAGAGGTCTGGGGGGCTCAAGGGACTTGTGCCTGAGTGCCCTTGGTAAAGTGGAACCTGGGCCCTTATGTTTTTCAGAGTGTGACTGTGACACAATCCCAGTGCCCCGGTGCCATCTGGTATGGAGACCCTGCTCCTTTCCCCCTCCCTTCCCTTTTCTCTCCATCTCTCCCCTGAGACCCTGTTTCTTTAACCTAGAGTATGGAGCCCTAGGTTGAAGGTCAGTGTTCTTGTCCCAAGCTCTGCCACAAGCTTTCTGGGGACAGTGCACTCCTTTTTAAAGTGTGCATGATTATGCTCTAGTGTGTGGGAAGGATTAAGTACAATGATGATGGGGATGGTGGGGATGGTGAGGATGATCATGGTGATCATGGAGATGGTGAACATGATGATGGGGATGGCAGGGATGATGGGGATGATCGTGGTGATCATGGAGATGGTGAACATGATGATGGGGATGGTGGGGTTGGTGAGGATGATGGTGTTAGTGGTAGTGGTGATGAAGATGATAATCATGATGGTAGCTAATGTTTATTGAGAGCTTACTATATGCCAGGAACTTTCCTAGGCCTCCAATGTGAGTTATCATATTAATTCTCATGACAGCCCTATGAGGTTGATTCTGTGATTATCTCAGTTGTATGAATAAGAAAGCTAAAGTCAAGGTTATGAACCTAGTAAATCACACAGCCAGGACTAAAATCCAGGAAATCTGACTCCAGAGACCATGTCCTTAGCCACCGAGCACCATGGTCCCTGAGGGAAGTGAAAGTACATTAAGAAATGTGAAGTTATGTTTGCAGTCAATTTCTGAATTATGTGTACCACCCCCCTGCCCTCAGCACGCATTTCCACTCATTCTGTCCCCATCCCATCCCTCCTCTTCTCCTTGAAACTAGGCAAGAAAAAAAATGAAAGTAGTGTAGACCCCGGGGGGCTCTGGACTGGCAGCTGCACAGCAGAGAGGTCTGGGGGCCACCTTGGGACTGAGCTTCCAGGTTGCTGAGGGTCCCCAAGCCTGCGCACCACAGGATGGGGCTGACATAGAGAGGGGTCCAGGGGCAGACTCTCCTGCGGACAGGGCTGGGCCTCCAGCCCAGGGATCTGACTGGCTGACTGCCTCTGCCTACCCTTATCCCCCTAGTGGGAGAAGTCCCAGCTGGACGAGACGTTCCTGCACAGCAAGGAGAATGTGTGTGGCTGTGCCAAGTATGAGTGCGGTGAGTGGGAAGAGGCCAAGGGCAGGCCCGGGCTAGGGTGGGTGAGGATAGTCAGAGCCTGGATGACCATCACCACCCTGCACACCCCTCCAGTGAAGGCCCCTGTGTGTCTCAGTCGTGAGCTGGGTGTGATGCAGCCAGGCCAGACAGTGGTGGAGCTCTCCACAGAAGGCGTGTGCCACACTGCCCACTGCTCTGATGTGCTCGACCCTCTCACCAGCTTCTACCAGATCAACACCACCTCTGTGCTGTGTGACGTTCACTGTGAGGCGGTAGGGTGCAGTGTAGGATGGGGGATTGGGCGCAGGAGGGAGGGCCTGGCAGACCCTAACTGCTCTAGGGGCCAGAGGGGCCCCAGACTAGTCTGGGGAGTGGGCATTGGAGGGGCCCTCAGAGACCATTAGGTTGGGAGAAGTCAGGAAGGGAATAGCAAGAGCAAAGAGAACAGATTTAAGGCCTGGCAAGGGTGGGTACTAACAGAGAAAATGCACGTTTATTAAACACTTACCGAATGGCTGGCATATGCCCTGTCCTTTTGAGTTGTGTGTTTGTATTGCTACTGTTTGATAAGGACTTCTGTGTGCCCCATACCTAGGACAGGGACTGGCTTTTAGTAAAGGCTAAATAGATAATAGTTGAATAAAAGAGGTTAGAATTATTCCCATTTGTCAATGAGAAAACTGAAGTTTAGGGAGATTCTGTCATTTGTTCAAAGACCCACAGGAGCTAAGTCTCCGGTTGGGGTCTGTGTGGTGCCCGTACTGGTGCCTTTCTTACCAGAATTGCTGCTCCTGGAAGGGCAGAATGCTTTGTCCACAGAGGCTGGGAACTGGTGGTCAGGGCGGCTTGGAATAGATACAAGGATGCTCTGCCTGCCTGAGATAGAAGGAATCTAGGAATCCTCTTCCTGAGCACACACAGAGGGCCCTTCCAGGCCCTGGGATCCCTCAGAGGGCAGAGTGGGCCCCTGCTGAGGTCGTCCCATCCCTCCTGACCTGCAGAACCAGGAGTACGAGCACCCACGGGACCTGGCAGCCTGCTGCGGCTCCTGCAGGAACGTGTCCTGCCTCTTCACCTTCCCCAACGGCACCACCTCCCTATTCTTGGTAAGCAGCCCCTTAATGCCTACTCAGGAAGGTGTCCCAGGAGGGGACACTCGGACGAGGGCCCTCTCTGGCTTTTGGGACAGGGCTGAGTACAGACAGGGTCCTAGACGGTGCCAGGTCTTGGGCCGTACCTGTGCTTGGAGCTGTGTCCTATTGGTTCACTCAGCTGTCCACCAGGCCACAAGCCCCTGTCCCCCACCTCTGTGTCCTCTAGCCCGGGGCATCCTGGATCGCGGACTGCGCCCGCCACCACTGCAGCAACACTCCGCTGGGCGCCGTGCTCGTCCGCTCGCCCATCAGCTGCCCGCCACTCAACGAAACTGAGTGTGCCAAGGTCAGTGCCTCCTCCTCTGCAGCACTGCCCGGGCCAGCTTAGGTGGCAGTGGGGACACAGGTACACTCAGCGCACAGGCACCGAGAGGATGCAGCTCAGTCCTGTAGTGATGGGCTGGCTGGGGTCCGGCACTAGCATGGACAGCTGTCGGGAAGGGCACACCTCAAGGGAAAGGAGTTCCTGGAGGGTTTGGAGCTATTGTTGAACCCTTAAATTTCCTAATGTTAACATTGGACATTCGAAGACATTTCTTTTCCCTAGAAAACAGATACACAGCCACAAACGCAAAACCACACATGTACACACATTCTCACGTATATGCTCACAAAATGTTCTGAGACCCCCCCACACCCATGCATGTGCTCTCTCCTACAAAATACCGATCCTATCGTTGTTTTATCCATTTCACTGTAGAGGAGGAGGGCTGGGAGGGATAACTGCCCCATTTTAGAGATGGGAAGCTAATCCCAGAGGAAAGGGGTGACTCATCTAAGGGAGAGAGAGAGCCCAGGCCACTAACCCAAGTAGGTGACCCTGTGCCTCTCCTCTCCCTGACTCTGTGCTGAGCACCACGGTGGTAGGGAAGGTAGTAGGGGGAATGAGGGGAGCTGCCCCAGGAAGGCAGGAGGCCAGCACCATGTGACTCAGGCTCCAGCTTTGCTGGGACATAGCTTTCTTAATGTCAACTGTCCCCGCCAGTCAGGTTAGCCCCTCTGGCTGTCCCATGGCCTATCCAAGGAGCCATTCTCCCTCTGGTCAGCGCCTGCTGGGCAGAAGGGCCACAGCTCCTGTCCTGGAGCACCGTGTTGGGAGAAGTGTTAAGATTCTCGGACTTTTCCTGGGATCTTGGCTCCCGGCCTGGGACAGGGTGTTCCCACCCACATCTCCCTCCTCTTGCTCTAGGTCGGGGGCTCCGTGGTACCATCCCTGGAAGGATGCTGCAGGACGTGTGAGTGCACATAGTGAGGGGACAGGGTGGAGGACAGGATGTCATGACAGCCATCAGGCGGCCAAACATAGCTCTTTAGGGATGAGTAGATGACAGGATAACCCCCTGCCACAGGGCTTATGGCATTGGCACAAATATTCAGAGGGCCAGAGGCCATGTTCATGTCTTGTTTCAAGATAAGGCCTCTGTTTCTTGTAGGAGACAGGAGACATTGCCTCCAGGAGCTCAGAAATAGACCAGTCACTCTACCTCCTCCTGCCCCTGCCCAAGCCTTCAGCCCTGGTGCCCCCACAGTAACTTTCCTTTGAGGTCAGGAGCCCCAGTCTTGGAAGTGCCTCAGGGGTGGGAGTCAGGCCTCCAGGGTGATAACTGAGTGGATTCTGTGCCCCTGTCCTTACAGCTGGCTCCACAACCCCTGGCCACCCAGAACCTGCACCCCCCCCAGTCACACACATATGCCTCCCCGCAGCATGCTCTGGCCCCATCCTCGGAAGGGTGTAGAACTGGGTGTCCTGTTGTGTTGTGGCCACAGCACATATTCCAAGGAGGCTGGGTTCAGGTCCTCACTGGCTGATCCCTGAGGTTGACCACAACCTCATGTTCCTTCAATGACCCATGTGCCCCCATGTGACCTATGTCCCGTGTCCCTCTCCCCAGGTTCCCCAGGGACCCTGTTTCCCGTGGTCCCTGTTAGCCCTGCCTCTCCTCCATGGGTTAGTGTCCACTGCCGCCCAGGTACTCCTCCCGGAAGCCCACTGGACTGGAGTCAGGCAGCTGCATTGCTGGGTCCAACAATGTCCCCATGTTGGGTGGCTCCAAGCTTGGGGTGGGGCCTGGGTAGGGCACTGCTCCCTGTCCCCAGCAAAGGCCATTCAGCCCACAGTGCATGCTGGAGGTGAGCCGCATCCCCTGGGCTTGCATGGGCACGCTTCAGCCCTGCCCACTCACCTGGTGCCCACCAGTGCCCGGTGCCACCACTGCTTTGCTCCTGCTGGTCACTCAGCCAGTCTCAGTCTAGGAATTAGATAGCCGTGACAGGACAACCCTCATTTATGCCTTCTAGAGCAGGGCAGGAGGACAGAATGGACTTAACTCTGGCCAGGAGCCATGTAGCCAGTGTGATAGGAAAACTCTATGGTGAAGCCCAGAGGCCAGAAGAAAAGATTCCTTTTAGAATCTTTCTTTCTGGTGGGCTACCTGGGGTTACAGAGTGTGTCTCTGCAACTGGCAAATATTTATTGAGCACCAATTATGTGCCAGGCAACTATTTGAGGCACTGTGGAGCCATGTGGAACTGACATTTTAGCGAGAGAGAATAGCAAGTGAAACATAATAGGATAGAGTCATTGAATTTTGTGGGGCCTCAAGTTTATGCAATTTGGGTGGCTTTGTTAAGAAAAGGAAAACAAAATTACAAATGCATATTGAGCTGTGAATGGCAATGTTTATTTAGAATGTGAAAACTCACAACAAACGGTGGAAGGGACCCTTGCAAAAGAAAACCCTAAAGCTTATGCTTCAACTGCATAATTACGAATGTGTCTGATAGTTCAGTGATTGTGCCATGGACAGATAGAAGGTGTGGTAGGACTGGCTGTGGGGAGAGAGTTGCAGTGTCAAACAGGGGATCAGGAAAGACCTAGGGAAGGAGATAGTGGAGCTGGTTGCTTGCAGAAGTGAGGGCGAGAATGAGCCATACGGTTGTCTGATGAGGTAAGGTCTCTGCCTTACCCCACCACACTCATCAGTTTCCCTCCCTGTTACAGCTCTGTGAGGTGGGTGAATGAATCTCTGGCCCCGTTCCGTAGATATGGAAACCAAGGAAACTTGCTGTATGAAGCATCCTGCTGGAGACTGGGATTTCCATTCCTGTGGGGAAATGGCAGAATCTTAATGCTAGGCGAGCTCTCAGACTAGGAAAACCAAACCTCAAAGAGAGGCAAAGGCACAGCCAGGGTTGCCATCAAGGGTTAGAGAAGCATTGGGGGTGGAGTAGGGAGGCATCCTACCTCTGTCCCCAGAGGCTCCTTGCCCCTAGCACAGGGTCCTCAAGGGGGCCCCGAGACTCCCAGGCAGCTCTCTGTGTCACTGGCACACCCTCCTATCTTTGCCTACCCTGACTCTGCCTCCTTCCCTGGCACTGGGTTAAAGAGCCACAGGCAGGGGCACTAATGCATGGGTGCTGATGCTGAGTGAGGGACCCTGAAGCATGATGCGAGTTGCACTATGCTGTCCCATCCAGCTCCCCCAGGCAGCCTATCTCGACCAAGGCTCCCTCACCCACTCTGTCTCCTCAGGTAAAGAGGATGGGCGCTCCTGCAAGAAAGTGACCATCCGAATGACCATCCGCAAGAATGACTGCAGGAGCAACACGCCGGTGCGTGGTGGCTGCCGGGTGGTGGGGGGCAGCCAAAGAGGGGGCTGGAGGGGGACGAGGGGGCTGGGAGCTCCACAGACTGCCCATTCCAGGTGAACCTGGTGTCCTGCGACGGGCGGTGCCCATCTGCCAGCATCTACAACTACAACATTAACACCTACGCCCGCTTCTGCAAGTGCTGCCGCGAGGTGGGCCTGCAGCGGCGCTCCGTGCAGCTCTTCTGTGCCACCAATGCCACCTGGGTGCCCTACACAGTGCAGGAGCCCACTGACTGTGCCTGCCAGTGGTCCTGAGCCTGGGGGCCAGCGCTGGCTGGACCATCTCTGCCACCCCCACTTTCCGCTTCCAGCTGGCTCAGTGTGGAGGGGAGGAGAGTAAAGGTGGTGGAAAGCTGGTATGTGCTGAGCGCGGAATGGTGGGCAGAGGCCCCAGGAGTGACCAAAGCAGGCCACACCAGCACACCCTGGCTCCCTGGGCTCACCCTCTTCCACATGTGGAAAAGTGCCACAGCTGAGGGCTCAGGGAACTCAAGTTTGTCTCTGGCTTTGGGTCAGGAATAGGCCTTAGGTCCACGGGCAGCAGCCCCTGCACATCTGTGGCTCTGGCCACAGTTTTTTGGTGGAGGGGGTGAGAGCTTTCATGAGAAGCTGGGACCAAAGCTCCGCCCAAGACCCAGTGCAGGGGCAGGATGCAATGTTCCATTCTCTTAGCCCATTTGACTGTCATAGAAACTCAGACGCAGGAAAAGGAAAGGGGGTTTTAATTGCAGTACTCAGGCCTGCATATAGCTGCCCAGAAGGACTTCCCAAAAGCAAAGATGGCCCAGTCCTCCAAGATTTATGAGGTCAGAGCGGGCTCAGTGACCTTCAAGTGCCCTCTACCCCCAAGAGGGATGCCCTGGTGTCCTGGAATTGATACTGTAATTCAAGAAAGGATTTCAAGAGTAGGCTCAAGCCTGTACCTGGCCCCACCCTAATCTTCCTGACAGGTGGGCTGGCCTTGTGAGGAAGGTGGGAGGAAATGGATTCCTCAACAGGGTCCGGCACTGCTCATCTAGGGTGTTGGTGGACAGCCCACCCTTCCATGGGTCCTAGGTTCTTGAATGGGTCCTTTCAGCTTGCAAGTGCTGCACCTGGCTTTGCAATGTGTTTTTCCTCCAAGAACATAGCACAGCTGGGCTCTAGAGGGGCTTGTGTGTGGGTTTGTGGCTCAGCCAGTTCCAGCCTCTGTGTTCCATGCAACTGTTTAGTGGGGGAGCTTCTGTTGGTGGAAAGTACAGCCCTAGCATCCCCGAGCATCTGTCAGAGCCTTGTTTCTGAGCCAGCATCCTCACTAAGGCAGAGCCACAGCCCACTTGTGCATGTCCCCTATCCTTTATGCAACTTCCTATCACTGGGTCCAAAGGTCACGAGCATGAGGTTGTTTGGGCCCCAGCACTGCCCTGTGTGGCTGCCCTGGAGCCCTAATGGCTGAGGGAGCGGTGTCAGGATGGTCTCCAACTGTTTTCAAGCCTCTTTGTTCCTGTATCTGTGTTCTGTTTATATATCAATAAACCATGGGAAGACTTCAGGCCTCTGAGCCTCTCTGAGGGTGCTGGGTTTGCTTTAAACCTAAAGAAGTATCAGCTGTGATGAGAAGACCCTATTTTATGGTACTGGAGGTCAGGCCCACTTCTCCTGCCCTACCTGTGCTCACCTCTGTGACCTACTCAGAGTAGGTCCTCAGTGGGTGTCTGTCTTCTGGGTGGATTTGAACAGATTAGAGACTGGCTTCTAGAGGAAGGGGTGGGAAGGAGGGAGATGTTGGGAGCTGGCTTTCAGGCAAGGGGATTGAAGAGTGATCCTGGCTCTGTGGGGCCAGGCCTAGAAGTTGCTAACACAGAATGTGGATGGTGAAGACCCTGAGAGTAGGTTTCACATTTGCCTCTCAAATTTCTGTATTTATTTTCTTGTTACTTTCCCAAACAGCTCAGTAAGTTTTTGTAGTCATATTGGTTATGCTAGGATTAAAGACAATCTAGGGATGGTTTCCTAGTGATGCTTCAAACTGTAAATGACTATTGGCACACTTAATGAACAAATGGGAAGGTGCTTTCTTGCATTGTCTCATGGGACCGAGAAGGACGATGGGGCTGGAGAAGCACACACATTAACGGGGGGAGGCCCTAGGGGTCAGTGCTTAAGGTATAAGAACTTTACCTGGCTGCCTGGAGCAGGTAGAGCATCCTTTTTTGAGTTAACACTTAGAAGGTTGGATTTCATTTCACAAGTTTCTTTTCTCATGGTACATCTGTCTGCTAACATGGATTCTGGGACTTTTCCTAATGAGAAAATAACCTTACAATCTCTTAAGCAGTCTATTTATAACTAAGCAATAGATCAAAGAAGAAATCAGAATGGAAATTACACAACACTTTTATCTGTGTGGTTATGAAATTATGACACATTAAAACTGTGATATGCAGTTAAAACAGTACATAGAGGAATATTTATAGCCTTAAAATTCATCTTTTGTACTTAATTTTTCATCATTACAGACTGATGCAGTAGGACAGGGCTTCTAAACTTCTCTATTTTTTTATGATGATTGATAGCTTGCAGTCAGCATTTCCTCAGTCACACACATTCCCTAAATCAATAGTTTCCACTATTTCAAACCCTGAGATCAGCAGAATGTGGCTTTAAACATACCTTTAAAGGGAACTGGTATAAAATCTTGATTTTATTATATAGCAAGATATTTAGGTTAAGACACAAGGCTATTGCTGGAATCCCAGTGTTCCTGGCTGTTTATCCTCATTTCACCCAATTCCCATCTGTTTATATCCAGATATGAGAATGCAGCTTTTGAACAGGGCCACTGGTAGGCCACGGTTGCATGGACAGAGGAAGAAGGCCTCAGATCAAGTCAACCAGCCTTGGCCTAACTGTCTTTCTGCAGTCTCCATTTGGAAGGGTGGCCCAGGCTTTCAGATGCCTGTTTCCCAATTCAACCTGTCACTGGTGACCGAGCTTTAGTAGCCTGGCCCTCCTAGGCTCCAGGTGGCAGCAGCTCTCAGCCCTCCTGCTCCACCCCCACCATTACTCACAGGTGGCCAGAGCTTCTGATGATCCTACCCTATTGCTGGAATCACAGTGTGCCTAACTGACTGTTTATCCCCCCTCCCACTCCCACCAGGCACCCCTTCCTGCATGCTCCCACAGAAAGCCAACCTTCCACTCCAAAATTTTAGAACCCCATTCTCCCAGATCCCTCCTGGGGAAAGCAACTCTTTTAGGCTACAATACTTGAGTGAAAATTAACAGGAGGCAAATCACCAGCCCTGCTCTGCATTGCAGAGGAAGACAGGTGAGGGTGAGAACTTTGAACCTTAACCAGTGTGTCCGATTGCACTTCCAAAAGCCAATGACAGCAGTGTTGATAAGAGCATTTGTAGCTACAACTTGGAGATGTTGATTTAAATTAAAAACGTGTATCCTTCAAGTAACTCATTCTATTTCTAGGCTGAATAATGGCCTTCCAAAGATGTCCACATTCTAATCCCTGGAACCTGTGGGTATTTATATTATCTTATGCAGTAGTAAAAGGGATTTTGCAGATTTGATTAAGGATCTCAAGACAGGGTGATTAGCCCAGATTATCCAGGTGGGCCCAACATAATCACAAGGGTCCTTCATAAAAAGAGGTAGGAGGGTCAGAGTCAGAGAGGAGATGGGATAACAGAAGCCAATATTGGAGTGATACATTCTGAAGTTAGAGGAGAGGGCCACTGACCAATGAACACAGGCAGCTTCTAGAAGCTGGAAAATCAAGGAAACAGATTCCTCCCTAGAGCCTGAAGAAGGAATACAGGCCTGCCAATCCCTTGATTTTAGCCCAGTGAAACCTGTTTCAGACTTCTGACCTCCAGAACTATAAGAGGATAAGTTTGTGTTGTTTTAAGGCACTAAATCTGTGGTAATTCGTTACAGCTTTAATAGGACACTTGTATAGCATCCAAAGAAAGAATTCATATAGAGAGGCATGTGCCAGGATCTTTACTGCAGGATTGTCCTAAGTTGTAAAAGTTGGTGACGACTTTAAACGCCTGTCAATAGGGAATGATTCAATAACCTGGTATAGCCACACTGTAGACTAATGACAGCCCTTTTGTGTACTGACATGTTAGACTCCTCTGGATATGTTACAGGAAGAAAAGGACATTGTGGGTTTGTTTCCACAGAACTATTCTCCTCCTTTATGAACCTATGTAGACAACACACACACACAGATACACACAAATTTACATTGGTCTCATTCTCTTAAAGGGTTTTCTGGACTGAAAAGGGGTCCTTCCTGCTGTTAGGGCCAGCTGGTTCAATGGCATCTTTGGTCCTGGCACAGTCTTCTCCGTTCTGAGGATGAAAAGATCAGAATGGACTCAAGGCTCTAGGGACAGCTCTCCCACTCCCATTTCCTCCCCACACTCTGTGCGGTGACTTAATGCTTAAGCAATCCTAGAGGCCACACACAGGTAAGGAAACTGAAGCCCAGGACCCCTGAGAGAGTTGGTGGCTGCACAGGGCGCCTGTCCAACCTGCAGCCCCCTGTGACATATTTGCAAACACGCGGGGGTTTTGAGCCGCAGAACCATCCCATTCTCCGTGGTACAGGCTCAAGTTCCCGCCCTGATTTTCTGGGCTTAATCTTCTTCCTGTGGAAATCAATAAGGACATTGTGATGGAATGATTCACGTTCAAGGTCAGGCCGGAGCTAATTGGAGGCGACATGCTGATTTTACTGCCCTCACAGAGAGGGGAGCCAATCCTGCTCACGAACCCCTTAACCCTTTCCTGGCCACACCTCCCACAGAGCCCTCCCCAGGCCCAAGGTCTTGTGACTCATGTGGCCCTGCCATTCACACTCTCCCAAGAATCTAGCCACACAAGGCCCTGGGGGTCTCACACAATTGTCATGGTGGTTTGGGGAAGGCAGAGGAAAGTTTGGGAGCAGCTTCCAGTTAGAGGTGAAAAGTTACATGTATAATTTGGCAGCCACATCCTGCCCCAGGAAACCTCTCTCCTCTCAACAGAGCTGTTCCCTCTTTTCTGAGTTCCAGGACCCTTTTCCTTGATTTTCTGGAGGGGAGGTAGAGGAGAAGGGAGCCCAAGTTTTTACTTTTCCCCATGCACAGCAATCCCAATCTTTTCTGTTGTTCAAACATGATAGAAGCCTATCCCTTCCTCCTATGCATCTATATAAAAAAATAGCCAAAATAAGAGTAGCTAGAGCCTCGTGCCCCAAATGACTCAGAGATCCTACAGCTCCTCTGTCTTGAGGTTCTACCACTTGCTAGAGTTACTGCAATCAGGTGCCACAGCCAGCACACAGTGCATGGGGAGCATGTGCCAGGGGACTGGAAGGGGCTTGCTCTCTTCCACCCCTATTCCACTGGCCCAAACCGGTTCATGGCCACACCTAAATGCAAGGGAGTCTGGGGGATGTAGTCCAGCTGTGTGCCCAAGGAGACAGCATCTTCTCATGGGAGAGGTAAAGAGAGGAAGACAACTCTGAGACTTTCGGCTGGAAAAGAAGAGAGAGAGAGCATGAGGTCAAGGGAAGGTTTATTTGATGATTTGAGAAAGGCATTGACCTGATCATATGTCCTGAAAGGAGCCAGGGGACAGAGAATAAGGCCTGTGTCATGGAGAGAACTCAGGGTGTTAGAGGGCCCACAGCTGGCATTAAGGAGGGACACACACCTCTGGCTGGGTAGATC
The DNA here is from genome assembly GCA_963574655.1 of Perodicticus potto. Classification (NCBI taxonomy): domain Eukaryota; kingdom Metazoa; phylum Chordata; class Mammalia; order Primates; family Lorisidae; genus Perodicticus; species Perodicticus potto. The sequence continues at coordinate 26,847 of CAUYRH010040812.1, forward strand.
CTCTCTGTCCCCAACACTGAACAGAGAAGACACTGAAAATTGAGTATGAACATGCCTCTGAGCCTGAAGGTGGGGAGTTCAGGCAACAAGGAGTTAAAGGGTTCAGGGGTGGGCAGAGCTGGGGAGCCAGGTGCCCCCAACATACTGTGGCCAGTGCCAGTTAATCCCCTGCAGCAGGCAGGAGGCCTGCACAGCTGTCTCTCCCAAGCTGGAACTGGCCCCTCCCAACCCTCGGCCCCTTGCCCAGAGATCCCAGCATCCCAGGGCTTGGGTGGGGGTGGGTGGAGATGGGCAGGAGGCATGGTGAGTAACTGGTGGTCCAGCCCCTGCACCCTTGGAGAATGTTCTCCAGAGCTAGGCCATTCTCTGGGCTTGCTTCTCAAGCCCTCGCTGGCCACGAAGACCCCCCACCCCACCCCCAGCCAAACCTGAGCCTGTCCCTACCCCTCCCATGCGGTGTCCATTCCTGCTTCTGTCTCTTGGCCCCACCTGGAATGCCCTTTTCCTCCCTCTCCCTGGGCAGTTCCCTCCTTGCCTTCAGAGTAGCTGCAAAGCCACAACCCATGGGTTCCCTGCCTTTGGGTCTAGACCCCAGCCCTTGGTTCTCCATGTCTGGGGCGCCAACCTGTGTCCATGCTCTACTTGGAAGGGGACACGGGCCCAGCTCCAGCAGTTGCTCATTTATTTCCCTCCATCCTCACTCACAACACATGAGGAGGACACTGAGCTCAGAGAGAGTAAGCGGCGTGATGCACAGCTGGAGTGTGGCGGGATCAAGACTCACGCTCACACTTGTTTATCTCCAGAGCCCACATTCCTACTTCTCTTCTCAGCCAGAGAAGAGACGAAGAGGATTTGTGGCTCCCTGGGAGCTTGGACTCCAGGCACCTTCTTCCAGGGAGCAGAACAGGTAGAGGAAAGAGGGTTCTAGTCTCTCCTTAGCCAGTTAGCAGTTGTAAGACGCTGGCAAATTTCAAACCTCCATTCCCCATGGTGAGAAGAAGCAACAGGCTCTGTTACAGGGTTGGCAAGAGGGACAAGTGAGATCATGGATGGGAAAGGGCTGGACAACTGGACAACTGCTGTGCCCATGTGTGAAGCTGCTTGGCTGAGCCAGGGGATTCCAGTTCAGTGGGGCCCAGGGCAAGAAGACAGCAGGAGCAAAGGGCTGAACCCAGTCCCAGACCGCCCTCCAGACGGCAGCTCAGGTGCATTGCTAAGCCTGGGTCTCTGTGGGTCCATCCAGCTGCGCCATCATGCCTCTGCTCTACCTGCACAAAATCGCCATTTACAGACAGAGCTGAAGACGCAGCATGGTGAAGCGTAAAGAGCGTGGACCATGAGCTCAGGCTCTGTTTCTGAACAACTGCGTGACTTAACCTCTCCACGTCTCAGTTGCATCACTGAAGTGGGAATGAGAGCCTGGCAAAGGGTGACAATGTTTATAGGAGAGCCTTGGCCTATGGTAGGCATTTTATAACTGCAGCTATTGTTTCTACCATGGAAAGAACTGTAAAGATAGTCTTCTTCAAACTCCACATTTTCAGGAGTAGGAAACTGATCCAGACAGTGACAGTGATTCACCCAAGGTCTCACTGCAAAGTGAGCCATGGTGGAGGCAGCGCCAGGCTCAGAAGCCAATCCTCCTTCCTTTGCTGCAGGGTCTTCCCTGGGTTCCAGCCCAGGGTGGGCCTCCCGATTCTGATCTCACAGCCTCTGTTGTCTGAGCCACCCATGGGGCCTTCCAAAAGCCATTTTTCCACCTAAGGCAAGAAGCTCTCCAGGTGGGACCCAAACCACTTGCTCCTTCTGAGCCTCCCCAACAGTAACTATCACATGGCTGGGTCCTTTGCAAGGTGTGCAGGCCCAGGCAGGGAAGCTGATTCCTCAAGGGGCTTTCTGGGACTTGGCTGAGCTGGGTGATATTAAGTCCCTGGATGGAAGGGAGAGAGAAGCAAGAGAGGGAAGGGTTAAAGCTCAGCAGCTGGGGCAGGCAGCCTGTAGACTGGCCCAGCCCAGTGCTGGGAGGCCTGCACCATTCCATTCCTTTGCAGATCAGTTACACCCAGCTGTCTCCCTCCCTGCTGCCAGTGCCCCTTGGATTAGGCGGGAAAGGCTCCCCGGCCTGTGGCCTGCACACGGCCCATGGGGAACAGCGCCTGCAGCCCACGCCTCCACGACAGCTGCTGAGTGTCAAGCAAGAACATAGATCAGCAGGATCCTGGCAGAGGTGCCCCAAGCCCAGGCCCTGCCCCCACCATGTATGTAGAGGAGGGGCTGCCCCAGGAGAAAGGGGGCCTGTAAGGGATTTGGGAGGTACAGGGTTAGGAACTGCTCCCTAAAATACCTCCTCTGCCCCGATGTTACTGAGCCTCAAATTCCACTAGTAGAGGTCTTAAAACTTTGGGTCTTCCAAAGACACCAGTTAAAAATGACACCCCATGGAGTAGCTGGCGCCCCGATGTGCTATTGACAAGAATGTATCAGTCAAATTTATGAAAACTTTATATTATGAGGTATATATGAAGTTCTTCAAAAATAGATATCCTTTTGTCTCAGTACTTCCACTGAGGAATTTAACTTAGGGAAGAATTCTACTTAAATAGTTTATAATATGGAAAAAATATGGGCTAGGGTCTCAGGATTTAAAAACTAACATCATGAATATTCACGAAACACAAAAGCCAGATGAAAAGACGCAAAAAAATTTTTCAAACCAGAAAATATCTGCACCAATACTATAAAATATGAAACAGTTCCATCAATAGGCCAGAAGTATGCAATTTTTTGAAGTTATAAAGCTCATGAGAGGCAGCGAGTGTACAAGTTGGTCCGACGGCCCAGGTGCTAATCCTGGCTGCTTCGCTCACTAGTTCTATGATGTTGGCAACTTACCCAACCTCTCTGAACTTTCGTTTCCTCAACCGTAAAGTTGGAATAGTAATTATAGCAGTTATGAGAATTACATGAGGATTAGAAGAGACTGCATGTGGTAAGCATCCTTGTGATTCCACCATCAGAGGACCATGACCACAGAAACCAATCCCACCCATCAGCGAATGGTTATGCTTATGGTACAGTAAGTTTCCCCCAACCACCTACCTACAAAGCTGCTAAGAAAGCCCTCATAATATTAATTCTGATTAATCTAGACTTTTATTATATATATTATCAGTCAATTAAAACTCATTGTCTATTTGAAAAAAAAATGGAGAACATCAAAATGGTGCCAAAGTTCAGACACCATGGTAAATTGCCTTCAGTGAAGTACTACCAATTCAAGAAACAGAGACACAAACAGTATTTTAATGAACACTCCTAGGAGATTCATGAGGATATTTTATCTATAAAATAAGAAGTTAATATGTAAAAGCACAATGAGAAAATAAAAGAATTTTTAGAAATTAAAAACATACATGATCTCTGCTTCCACTGCAAGCTGGTGCCTGACCTATCTTGGAATTATACACAATGAGAATATTGGTGAAAAATACATGAAATACATGTTTTCAGACATTGGGCAATAGGCATTGCAGAGTAAGGATCCCTGAAAGAAGGGGAACAAGTGAAGTAAGTCTTAATAGAAATCTCCAAATTCTGCCGGGACTATTTTCTAAAACAAGGGACAAAGAAGGGGACATCCCAGAAGAAGTCAGTAGTCTCACTGAGTTGAAGAGACAGAGATTGAATTGAGGAAGTCTGAGCCAACTAGAATTTGTGGGACAGAGCAGCGGAGATGAAGGAACTATATAGAGAAAGAGCTCTAAAACTTCGCATAGATTAAGGCTGGTGCTGAACACTAAGGTGTACGTGTGTAGGGTGGAAGTCCATAAGGCTGGACAAATAACTACTGGGTAATTTTACAATAGTTTAAATTTTAGAACTCGTGAGTGAAGCAACCAGGATTAGAAACTGAGAAATTCCTGAAATTAACAGGGCTGGGAGGCAGTCATAGTCTCATCATCCAGGGGGGAGGGGTCTCATGCAACATCTAGGGCACTTAACTGAGCTTCCAGAAAGGGTCTCACCTTAGAAGTAGGACTGAACTAGCCCTAAAGTAAAGGCTACCCTAAAGCTGCCCTAATGAAGCTTTAAAACGAGCTTCAAACTGATCATGCTGTTACACAAGGAGTATGTTAGAAGACATAGCAAAGTCTATATATTCTTTAAAGGAAAAAAAAACTTCAGACATTCAACAACATTATTATGTCCAGAATGCAGTAAAAAATTATTAAACATGCATGCAAAGAATCTAACAAGTGTGACCCATAACAAGGAGAAAAGTTGGTTAATAGAAACTAATCTAGAAATGGCAAAGATAACAAAGACTTTAAAATAGCTATTATAAATATGTTCAGGAATGTAGAGAAATTCGTGAATATGCATAATGAGGAGAGAAATAGAAAATACTTTTTAAAGCTAAGAAAGAACTTCTGGGGATGAACAAAATTGTAAATGGAATGGGATTAACAATAGGTTAAAGAGTGCATAAGATCGTGAACTTGAAGATATAAGAAAAGAAAATATATTATGTACACAACCATGATTTCATTAAAAAAAATCAAAAAAGAAAAGAAAAGAAAATATCCAAAATGAATTGATTACTGGGGGGAAAAAAGGCAAAAAATTAACAGAGCTTCAGTGACCTATACAATATCAAGAGATGAAAAATTCATATAATTTAAGGCCCAAATGGACAGAAAGGAAAGAAAAAGGTATACTAAGAAATAATGGCTAATTCCAGAATATACAGAGAACTCAAACAACAACAAAATAACATAATTAAATCATGAGAAAAGGACTCGAACAGACATTTCTCCAAGGAAGATATATAAATGGTCAATAAGGACATGAAAAGATGTTCAACATCACTAATCATTAGGAAAATGCAAATTAAAACTACAATGACATACTGCTTCATGCCTATCAGAATAGTCATTCCTGGAACCAACAACAAGGAAAAAAAAAAAAAAAAAAGGAAGGAACATAATAAATGTTGGTGAAAATACGGAGAAATTGGAAACGCTGTGATAGAGATGTAAAATGGTACAGCCACTATGGAAACAAGATGAAAGTTTTCCAAAAATTAAAAATAGAATTGCTATATGATCCAGAAGTTGCATTTCTAGGCATACGCTCAAAAGACTGGAAAGCAAAGACACAAACAGATATTTGCCATGTTTATAGTGGCATTATTCACAATAGCCAAAAGGTAGAAACAACCTAAGTGTCCATCAATGGATGAGTGGATAAACAAAATGTGATAAGTACATCAGTGAAATATTATTCAGTCTTAAAATGAAAGAAATGTCTGACATATAGACGAAAGTTGGAGACTTTATGCTAAATGAAGGAAGCCAGTCACATGGGCAAAAACCGTGAGTAGCTTAGCTTATCGGTAAGCCAGAAGTTATGCTCAAACACCTGAAAGTCAATCCACAAGTTTCCATACTCAGCCTATCAATCTGTATGTGCATTAGCCACTGCATTACCAGTTGCAGCCATGGTGCTGACATAAAGATAAACATATAGATCAATGGAAACTTGAAAGCCCAGAAATAAATCCCTAAGTTTAAGAGGTAAAATGATAAAGCAATTGGAAAAAAATGTAGGAGTATATTTTCATGACTGTGGGTTGAGTAAAGCCCTCCTCTATGTGATATCAAAAGCCCAAGAGAATAAATTAAAATAAATACTTCGAGGAACGGACTGGGCGTTTCCGTTGTCTGTGTCTCGCTGCAGGAGCATATATGGAAAACAATGTCTGGAAGCTTCTACTTCGTAATTGCTGGCCACCATGATAATCCAGTTTTTGAAATGGAGTTTTTGCCAGCTGGGAAAGCTGAATCCAAAAACGACCACCGTCATCTGAACCAGTTCATAGCTCACGCTGCTCTTGACCTGGTAGATAAGAACATGTGGCTGTCAAACAACTTGTACTTAAAAACTGTGGACAAGTTCAACGAGTGGTTTTGTCAGCCTTTGTCACTGCAGGGCATATGAGATTTATTATGCTTCATGACATAAGGCAAGAAAATGGAATAAAGAACTTCTTCATTGATGTCTATGATTTATAAATAAAGTTTGCAAAGAATCCATTTTATGAACCAACTTCTCCTATTGGATCAAGCGCATTTGACAGAAAAGTTCAGTTCCTTGGGAAGAAACACCTTTTAAGCTAAATGCAGAAAAACTCTGAAACAATGTTACAACAATGGGGTATACTCAGGAATGTGTATATTGTAAGTAACTTGATTAAATAGCCTGGGAAACTTTACTTGTAGTGTCAATTTATCTAAACCTAATGAAACTGCTATTATTTTTAAACATAGTACATTCTGTTTCATGACACTTTTCAATATTTTCTTGTAAACAGTGTTATTTATAAAGAGCTCCTTATCAATATTAAAATATTTTTTATTTTAGGGCAGGGCCTGTGCTCAGTGGGTAGGGCGCTGGTCCCATATACCAAGGGTGGTGGGTTCAAACCCAGCTCCAGCAGAACTGCAACAAAAAATAGCCGGGTGTTGTGGCAGTGCCTGTAGTCCCGGCTATTCGGGAGGTGGAGGCAAGAGAATCACCTAGGCCCAGGAGTTGGAGGTTGCTGTGAGCTGTGATATCAAGCACTCTACCAAGGGCCACAAAGTGAGCCAATACTTTTGTAGAGCCCAATATTTTGTCTCTACAAATATATATATATATATGTTTTTTTTATTTTAAAAGTTGAGAAAAAGATTTTGACTTGCCTAATTCATAGTTTGATCTTGATGTTAACAGTTCAAAAACAAATGTCATAGTCAAGATTTGATAGATTCAAAACTAAAAAGATAAGGAAATTGATATTGTATACATTGGTTTACTTATACATTTAGAGATGATCTTATAAAAATTTATAGACAGTATACACAGTACTACCTAAGAAGCCGGAGAAGATTTTTTGCAGTGCTAAATGTCATGGGCCTGCCTCTGTCATGTCTAGATCCTGCTAGAATTTTTAGAGTCATAGAACCATGTTTATCAAATAGGAGGCTGGGACCTCCTGGAGTTCACAGTGACCTGTGTTGCTTCTGTCACCTTGTTGTTGTTTCCTTTCTTCAGACAGTAAACTAAAGGCTAAGAGAACCCGTTGATGTCTATAGTTGTAAAAAGTTGTGAAGCAGTCTTAGAATGGCTATCAGAGAAAAGCCTCAAGTACACTAACATTTGCACTATTAGCCTTTTAGGCTGTACACCAGAGGGGGCTGGGTGTGTGACCTTACAATAAAGTCATGAACGTCCATGGAAAAACAAGTAATCGTATATTTTTTGAGTTAATTGTGAGACTGTGAAGAATTTTGTTCCATTCTGAATTTGAGCAAGTAATTCTAAGCTTGGTCTTGTATATTTGTGTGAAATTGCTACCATCAGTTTTTACCCTATTTATTTGATTTCTTAAATAAAGATGTTTGTCCAAAATAAATAAATAAAAATAAATACTTCGAACCCCATCAGAATTAAAGCTTTTGAATTAAAACATCGAGAAAGTAAAAAGACAACTCATAGAATGAGAGAAAATACTTTCCAATCATATGTCCGAAAAGGGACATATGTACCTTTAATTACGTACCCCAATACATAAAGAATTCTAGCATATAAAGAATTAATATAATAAGAGGCAACAACAAAATAACACAGTTTTTAAAATAGGCAAAGGATTTATATATATTTCTCTAAAGAAGATGTACACGTGTCCAATAAATATATGAAAAGAGGATCAACATCATTAGCCATCAGGGAAACGCAAATAAAAACTATAACGAGATACCACCTCACTTCTACTAGGATGGCTATAATCAAAAAGTCAGATAATAACAAGTGTTGGAGAGGATGTAGAGAAATTGAAACTTTAATACATTGCTAGTGGCAATGTACAATTATACAGCTGCTTTGGAAAACAGCCTAGAAGTTTCTTAGAATGTTGAACTTAGGATTATCATATAACCCAGAAATTTCACTCCAAGCATACATTAAAAATAATTGAAAATATATGTCCACACAGAAACCGTTATGTTCATAGCATCATTATTCATAATAGTAAAAAGTATAAACACCACCCATGCCCATCATATGATTGATAAATATAATTCCACACAAGAGAATATTATTCAACCATTAAGTGGAGTGCAATACTGATACATGCTATGACATAGATGAATCTTGAAAACATCCTGCTAAGAGAAATAAGTCAGTTACAAAACAACACATATTGCATGATTCTACTCTTATGAATTGCCCATAGTAGATAAATCAGAAACAGAAAGTAGATTTATGATTACTTAAAGTTTGGGCTTGTTAGGGGAAATGGGGAATGACTACTAATGTATACTGGGCTTCTTTTGGGGTGATTAAAATGTTCAACAATTGATTGTCATGATGGTTGCACAACTCTGTGAATATAATAAAAAAAATAGAATGATATACCTTAAAAGGGTAAATTATACGGTATATGAATTATATCTCAACAAAACTGATAGATATTACATAGATATTCAGTGACTGGAAGACTGGAAAAGAAAAACAAGAATGAACTATATGCTCACTACAAGAGACACAATTTAGTAATAAATGATTTTAAAGAAAAGAATGGAAATGTGTTATATTCCATCGATGGAGCCATGAAAGAGCTGAAGAGGCTATATTCACACAGACAAAATAGACAAGACAAGAAGTATTCCTGGAGTCAAAGAAGAATGTCTCATAATGAAAAAATGCTGAATACATCAAGAAGGTACAATAACTACATTCGTAAAAGCACTTTACAACAAAGCCCCCAAACAACATGAAGAAAAACCTAGCACACTTGAGAGCTTGTTTGGGGGTTTTAGCAGGAGAACACATCTAATTGTATGCCCTTGACCGAAGAACCATCCCCTTCTCTACTGGGAAAGGTAATCTTCTTCACCCAAGTGCGTAGCTTTGGGAGGGACACACATGGAGCAGTGAGGGAGGAAGGGGACACCTACCTGGCCAGCCAGATCAGCTGGTCAACCCTAGTCATCAGTGGGGTGACAGATGTCACAGGAAGATTAGTCTCACATTCAAAATCCAGCATAATTGAAAGGAGAAATAGACAATTCAACAATTACAGTTGAAAATGTAAATATTTCTCTCAGAAACTGATAGAAAAACTAGACAGGAAATAAGCAATGGTATAGAGGATTTAAACAATGGCCAGTTTTGCCTAAGTAACATATATAGATCACTTCACTTAACAAGAGCAAAATGAGCACCTTTCAAGCATTCAATAATACTTTTAATTGAGGCTATTAATGAATCCAAATAAATTTCAGAGAATGTTATGCAAAGTATGTTCCCCAATCGAAATTAAGTAAAATATCAATCAGAAAAGTTTGGGAAGTTTCCAAATATTTTAAAATTAACTCACTTCCCAATAAAATGAGGAAAAACTTACTTTAAATAAAATAAGGAAAAATCACAAGAAAAATTGGAAAATATGTTGAACTAAAAGAAAAGAAAAACAATAGATATCAAAAATTATGGGCTGTAGCTAAAGTGGTCCTTATAGGAAAATGTGTGCTTGTAAACACACATTAGGAAGGAAGGGAGATTAAAATTCGATAATCTAAGCTTTTCACCTCAGAGAGACAAAAAGGCTGAATCAAACTGTAAGTAAGCAAAGGAAGTTAACAATAAAAATCAGAGCAGAAACAAATGAAATAGAAAAAAAAAGAAAACAATAGAAGAAATATAAAACCCAAAATTTACTCTTTGAAAATGTCAACAAAATTGATAAATTTTTAGGCAGACTGACCACAAATAGAAGAGAGAATGAACAAATTCTCAAAATCAGAAATAAAGAAGAAGCCATCATGACAGATTCTACAGAATGAAAAGGAAGTATTACACAGTGAGATATCACCTAACTCCAGTGAGAATGGCTCTTATTAAAAAGTCCCAAAACTACAAGTGCTGGCCTGGATGCAGACAGAGAGGAACACTTAAAAACTGTTGCCAGGACTGAAAACCATTGGAAAGTAGTATGGAGATACCTCAAAGAACTAAAAGTAGACCTACCATTTGATCCAGCAATCCCACTACTAGGTTTTTACCAAAAGGAAAAACAAAGACATTTTGTCATGAAGACACTTGCACTTGAATGTTTATAGCAGCACAATTCACAATTGTAAAGATGTGGAAACTACCCAAATACTCATCAATACATGAGTGGGTTAATAAAATGTGGTATATGTAAATGTATACCATGGAGTACTCAGCCATTTAAAAAAAAGATGATCTAGTATCTTTTGAAACAACCTGGATGGAACTAGAAACCATTCTTCTTCTTTTTTTTTTTTTTGTACAGTCTCACTTTATCGCCCTCCGTAGAGTGCCATGGTGTCACACAGCTCACAGCAACCTCCAACTCCTGGCCTTAGGCGATTCTCTTGCCTCAGCCTCCCGAGTAGCTGGAACTACAGGCTCCCGCCACAGCGCCTGGCTATTTTTCTGTTTTACAGTTCTGCGGAGGCTGGGTTTGAACCTGCCACCTTCAGTATATGGGGCCGGCGCCTGTGGGCTGCCCTAAACCATTCTTCTAAGGGAAGCATCACAAGAATGGAAAAACAAACACCATATGTACTCGGTACTAAATAGAACTGATTAATCAACACTTACATGCACAAATGGAAGTAAAAATCAATGGAATCAAGTAAGTGGGAGGGGGAGAAGAGTTTGGGAAATTGCAACAGAATTGTTCTAGAACTGATTGTAGCAAGAAGGAGATAGAGGAGGAAGAAGGGGGGGAAGGGGCAGGAGAGAGGAGTAGTGGAAGTTGAAGAGAAGAAGAAGAATTTGTTGGCTCCATTATAATTTTATGGGACCACCTTTTTCATATGCGGTCTGTCATTGACCAAAATATTGTTATGTGGCGCACAACTGATAGCAAATAAGCGCATAGAAAGATTACCAATATTATAAGTTATTAGAGAAATTCACATTAAAATGACAATAAGACAACACTGTACACTCTCTAGAACTTTGAGATCAATATCTAACAGGCTGACCTATCAAGTTTTGGTGAGAATGTGAATAAATGGAACCCTCCTATATTTCTGTTAAGAATTTAAATAGTGAAGGGACTTTAGAAATTAGTTAAACATATCTTTCCAGAGGACCTAGAAATGCCACCCCTACACAAGAGAAATGGAAATTTGTTTCCAAAAAGACTTGCATCCAAAAGTTCATAAGAACATTATGCATAATGGCCTGTTATTGGAAAAAACACAAATATCAACTAACAAGCATATAAATAAACTAAATTGGATATGTACATACAGTGGAGAGCCACTCAAGAATAAATAAGAAACAAACTATTAATAAATACATGGAACAACATGAATGAACCTGGAAAACATTGTGATGAGAGGTACCAAATACAAAAGGTTACTTATTTTATGATTCCATTTGTATGAAATTTCTAGAAGACCCCAAAATATAGAGAAATAAATCAAATCAGTGGTTACCTAACACTTGGGATGAGAGTGGGATTGGTTGCAAGTGGACAGGAGGGATATTTGGGATATAATGGAATTGTTCTAGAACTAATTGTGGCAATGATTGCAGAACTATATAAATTTACTAACAACTGTAAACTTATAATGGGTAAATTTTATATTATATCAATTATACCTCAGAGAAGATAGTTTTCCAAAAAGATATAACTCACTGTTTAAAATAAAGATAATAAATAAATAAATAAAAGATAACAATGTTATATATGGTAAATTGTATAGATAAAAGTAAAATGCGCAATAACACAAAGGATGGAATACAGGTATATGGTATGTGGTCACATAATATATACTATCATCCATCAGACACACAATGGTATATATAATATTATTTGAAGGTGGAATATGATGTGATAAAGATAAGTCACAGATGCTTACTTTAAACCATTCTTCAATCACTAAAACAAAAGAGTTATAACTAATACTGAGAGTTATAACCAATGGTGAAGATAAAGGAAATTATAAAAAATAGTTCATCCTAAAGAAAGCAGAAGACAAGGTAAATTCTGAAAAAAAGACAGCATAATGGAAAAAAGACTAAATGGATAACAGATAATAGATTAAATCATCTGCCCTCCCTCCCCCTCCATTTGAGTTTAATTGTGTTTTTCTCTTGCATGAGCACGTAGTTGTTTGTCTACTGGTTTCATATTAGAATTGAGTACATTAGATACTTGCTTTTCCATTCTTGTGACACTTTACTAAGTAGAATGTTCTTCAACTCCATCCAGGTTAACATAAAAGATGTAAAGTCTCCATCTTTTTTATGGTGGAAGTGTTCCATGGTATACGTATACCACAGTTTATTTATCCATTCATGGGCTGATGGGCAGTGGGGTTGATTCCACATCTTGGTGATTGTGAATTGAGCTTCTATTAACATTGGAGTGCAAATGTTCTTATGGTAAAATGATTTTTTTCTTCTAGGTAGATATTCAGTAATGGGATTGCAGGATCAAATGGAAGGTGTGCTTTTAGTTTTTTGAGGATTCTTTATAGTTCTTTCCAAAGAGGCTGTATCAGTTTGCAGTCCCATCAACAGTCTAACAGTGTTCTCTTTTCTCTATACCCTCGCCAGCACCTGCAGCTTTGGGACTTTGTGATGTGAGCTACTCTTACTTGGAATAGGTGATATCTCAAGGTGGTTTTGATTTACATTTCTCTGATGATTGGGGATGATGAGCATTTTTTCATGTGTTTTTGCCATTTGTCTGTCTTCCTCAGAGAAAGTTCTGTTCATATCTCTTGCCCAGTGATAAATGGAATTGTTTGCTCTTTTTTGCTGATTAATTTGAGTTCTTTGTAGATTCTGGTTATCAACCCTTTGTCTGACAAGTAACGTGCAAATATCTTTTTTCCATTCTGAAGTTTGTCTATTTGCTTCAATTGTTATGTCTTCAGTTGTGCAGAAGATTTTCAGCTTAATTAAGTCCCATTTACTTATTTTTGTTGTTGTTGCAATTGCTAGTGGAGTCTTCTTCATAAAATCTTTTCCTAGGCCAATATCATCAAAAGTTTTTCCCATACATTTTTCTAGGATTTTTATCATTTTGTGTCCTTGATTTAAATCTTTCATTCATCATGAGTCAATTTTTGTAACTGGTGAGAAATGTGGGTCCAGTTTCAGTCGTTTACATGTGGCTATGCAGTTCTGCCACCACCATTTGTTAAATAGGGATTCTTCTCCCCAATGTATGCTTTTGTTTGGTTTATTGAAGATTAGATGGTGATATGAGGTTGGTTTCATCTCTAGTTTTCTATTCTGTTCCATAGATCTATGTCTCTATTTTGGTGCCAATATCATGCTATTTTGATCACCATGGACTAATAGAATACTCATTCTTGTCAAGTGCACATGGAACTTTGACCCAGAGAAAACATATTCTAGGCCATTAAAGAAACCTTAAGAAATTGTTTTTTAAAAAATGGAGTAGTGTAAAGTATGTTCTTTTACTAAACCAAATTAAACTAGAAATTAGGAACAAAGATATCTGGAAAAATCCACAAATATTTGTAAATTAAACAATGTGTTTATTAATAACCCATGGGGCAAAAAGAAAGTTTTGAGAAATTAGCAAATTAATTGAGTGAAAATGACAACACAGCATACCAAAATTTGTAGGGTACAGGTAAAGTAAAATTGTAGATGGATATTTACAGCATTAAGGAAGGCCTTAAATCATTTTCTAAGTTTTTACCTTAAAAAACAAGAAAAAGAGGAATAAATTAAATTAAAAGCAAGTAGAAGGGGGAAGCCATAAAGAATAGAAATAAATTAAATTTTAAAAGAAAACTTTTATAGAAAAATTCAGTGAAATCATAAGGTATGTTTTGACAAGAGCAAAAAAATTGATAATTGTCTAGACAGTCACATCAATAGAAAGATGATACAAATGATCAGTATCTAAGAATGAAAGAAAGAACATCACTACAGAGCCTACAGACATTAAAGGAGAATCCAATATTATTGAGAATGTAATGCCCATAAATTTAAAATGAAAAAAATTCTTGAAACATACAAACTACCATATATTACTTAAGGAGAATTAGATAATCTGAATAACTCTGTATCTATTAAAGAAATTTAATTAGTAATTAAAAACTTTCCAATAAAGAAAACCTCAGGACCAGATAACTTCACTGGCAAATTCTCCAAATAATAAGGAAAAAACAATGACAATTACATATAAACTCTTACAGACAATTAAAGAGAAAGAAATACTTCCCAACTCATTTTATGTAGCCATCATAACCTTGATATCAAAAACCAAAAAAGACATTATAAGAAAAGCAAACTACACACCAATATCCCTCATGAATATATAATAGATGCCAAAAGCCTTAAGATAATTTTTAGAAAATCAAATTCAGGGAAAGAATGTTATATCATGACCAAGTGGGGCTTAATTTCCAATATGCAAGGTTAGTTAAACATTTGAAAACCAATCAGTGTCATTTTCCATTAACAGATAAATATAAGAAAATGATAAGGTTATTTCAATAAGCACAGAAAAAGCATTAGACAAAATTTAGCATATATTCATGAGACAAACTCAGAAAACTAAGAATAGAAGAAAACATCCCCTTCATAAAATCTTTTCCCAGGCCAATACTGTCAAGCATTTTCCCCATACTTCTCTGTTTTTATCATTTTGTGTCACGGGTTTAAATCTTTTGTTCAGCATAAGCCAATTTTTGTAAGTGGTAAGAGGTATGGGTCTAGTTTCCGTCTTTTACAGTTCTCTCAGCACCATTTATTAAATAGGGATTCTTTTCCCCAGTGCATGCTTTTGTTTGGTTTATCAAAGATCAGATGGTGATATGCAGCTGGTTTCATCTCTAGGTTTTCTATTCTGTTCCATAGATCTTTATCTTTCTTTATGTGTGACTACCATGCTGTTTTGATCACTACAGAATTGTAACTTGTATAACCTGAAGTCTGGTAAAGTGATGGCTCTAGATTTGTTTTTGTTTCTTAGAATTGTGTTGGCTACTCAGGGTTTTTTTTTGATTCTATATGAAATGAAGAACTATTTTTTCAAGGGCAAGTGTAGCAACACCACAGATAAATAAATGGGACCTGATCAAGCTAAAAAGCTTCTGCATAGCTAAGGGCATAACTAAAGCAAATAGACAAGCTTTGGAATGAAAGAAGTTATTCACATGTTATGAATCTGACAAAGGCCTAATAACTAGAATTTATAGAGAACTCAAACTAATCAATAAGAAAAGAGCAAACAAACAAACAAAAGAGAAAAGAGCAAACAACCACGTTTATCATTGGGCAAGAAACATGACACAATTGGAAGCATTGCAAACTAATACAATTTTTTTGGCAGGGGAAGGAAGTATGGAGAATCCTCAAAGAGCTAAAAAGAGACATTCTATTTGATCCTGCAATCCCATTACTGGGTATCTACCTAAAAGAAAAAAAATCATTTTCCATAAGGACATCTGAACTCCAATGTTTATAGCAGCTCAATTCACAATTGCAAAGATGTGGGAAAAAACCAAGTGCCCATTAACCCATGAATGGATGAATAAACTGTGGTATATGTATACCATGGTGCATGATTCAGCCATGAAGAAAGAGACTTCACAGCTTTTGTTTTTACCTGGAAGGATTTGGAGACCATCCTCCTAAGTAGCACAAGAATACAAAAGCAAGCATCCAATAGTACTCAATATTAATATGAAACTAGTAGATGAACAACTACATGCCCACATAAGGAAAAACACATTTAAATTCAAGAAGAGGGTAGGGGATGTAGTAGGGACCATTTACAATAGCACCAAAAAGGATAAAATACTTAGATGTAAAACTTCCAAGATATGTGCAAAATATGTGTGTATACAACTATAAAACACTCATGAAAGAAATCAGGGAAGACCAAAATAAATGTGGTTTTTGTATGGGAATATCATTAAGATGTCTCTTTCCCCTAAACTTATATATATCTTCAATAGAATTCCAATAAAAATTCAACCAGAATATTTTTGGTAGATATTGACAAACTGATTTTAAAATTGACATGGAAAAGCCAATTTTGAGAAATTTTGAAAAAGGAAAAAAAATGGGGCCGGTGCCTGTGGCTCAGTGAGTAGGGCGCCAGCCCCATATACTGAGGGTGGTGTGTTTAAACCTGGCCCCAGCTAAGCTGCAACAAACAATAACCAGGCATTGTGGCGGGTGCCTGTAGTCCCAGCTACTTGGGATGCTGAGGCAAGAGAATCACCTAAGTCCAAGAGCTGGAGGTTGCGGTGAGCTGTGACGCCACAGCACTCTACCGAGGGCGACGAAGTAAGACTCTGTCTCTAAAAAAAAAAAAAGGAAAAAGAAAAAAATGGAAAACTCACACTGCCTGATTTCAAGAGTTGCTATAAAGCTACAGTAATCAAGAGGTCATGATCTTGGCTAAAGGAGAGAGAGATACATAGATCAATGGAACAAACTAGAGACTCCAAAAAATAGATTCAAACAAAAGTTATCAAAACAGTTTGTGATTTGCATAAAAGATAGATCAATAGATGAATAGAACAGATTAGAAAAAATACATCCACACATATATGGACAAATAAATTTCAAAAAAAGTACAAAGGCAGTTGAGTGGAGAAAGGATATTCTTTCAATGGTGCTAGAATGATTGTATATCTGTGTTTTTAAAAACTAAGTTCAATTCATGTCTCTCATCATGTACCAACACTAATTCAAAACAGATCAAAAACTATGCTTTTATCTAACTCTTAAAATCAGGTACTATGAGCCTCCAATTCTTTTCAAAGGTGTTTTATTGTTACAAATCCTATGCATTTCCATATAAATCTTAGAAGTATCTTGTCACTTTGTACAAAAGCACCTAAGATTTCTATGAGATTGCACTGAATCTATACATCAATTGGAAAGAAGAGACATCTTAGCAATATCATGTTTTCTGATCCATGAGCACAGGCTACCTCTTGATTTATTCAGATCTTTTAAATTGAAGTACAACTTAAATCCACCACACAACACTGCATGTAATATCCCTCAATGACTAGAACACAAAATAGAAAATATCAAGATTTGCTAAGGATGTAGAAACCAGAGTCTGTGAACTGCTAATGAGAATGTAAATTGGTATAACCACTTTGGAAAACCGATTTCTTGATGTTTATCAAGTTTTTATCAAATACTGCATCTAAGATAAATATATGCATGGCCTAAGTAATCCCACTCCTTGGTATAATACTCAACAGAAATGCTTATATATATTCCCCTAAATATACTCTAGGGTGTTCACAACAGTGCCATTCATAACAGACAAAAATTGAAAAGAAATTGAGAACAAAATGTCCACTAATGGTAGAATAGGTAAAATAAGTTGTTGGATATGCATGTAGTAGAATACAAGGATGAAAATAAACAAATTACAATTACTTACAGCGATAAGAATAAATCTTGCAAACATAATATTCAGTGAAAGAAGCTAGAAATAGGCTCAGCGCCTGTGGCTCAAGCGGCTAAGGTGTCAGCCACATACACCTGAGCGGGCAGGTTTGAATCCAGCCTGGGCCCGCCAAACAATGATGGCTGCAACAAAAAAAATAGCCAGGCATTGTGGCGGGCACTTGTAGTCCCAGCTACTTGGGAGGTAAAGGCAGGAGAATCGCTTAAGCCCACGAGTTGGAGGTTGCTGTGAGCTATGATGCCACGGCACTCTACCCAGGGCAACAGCTTGAGGCTCTGTCTCAAAAAAAAGAAGAAGCTAGAAATAAAAGCATAGTATTTAGTACTATTAGATAAAGTTCAAAACTAGGCAAAACTCTTTGTGGGGATGGAACATTTCTGTTTCCTGATCATGGCGGGCAAGTTACATGAATACATATGTGTAGGATAAAATTCATAGAAATATATATCAAAACAATGAGTGCACGCAAAAACTGCAGAAGCTAAAAATTTTTAGCTTTTTAGCTTTTTAGCTAGGTTGGTATTATTGACCTAACAACAATTCCCTGATGGATAAAGTACTACAGTTTTGTGATGTATCTTTGAGGAAAGCTGGGTAAAGAGTACACAAAAATTCTCTGTATGCCTTTAGCAACTTCTTGTAAGTCTAAGATTATTTCAAAGTAACAAAAATAATTTAAAGGCAGACAAATCAAGGTATCGCGCCAGTAGTCACGATAGTAGTTTTCCTTGGAGAGTCTGAAGTGACTGGAAAGGAACACCAGGAGTCTTCTGGGATGCTGTCATGGTCTGTTTCTCAATTTGGGGGCTAATTACACAGCTGTGTTCATTTTGTGAAGATTTATCAAGCTGTACATTTATGTACATTTTCTCTATGTACATTATACCTCTATAAAAAGTTTTTTTTAAATAGCAATGATATGCTCATAAAGAGCTTGGCAGAGTGCCCAGCACATTCTCAGTAAAAGTGTTTCTCTCTCTGTATCTATGCTGGCTGTCTCCTACCTTACTTCCCTGTCAGAGTCCTTATGTTGTCCCCTCTGCAGAGGTGAGCACATTTCATAAAGGAGTTGCCTTAGCCCACAAGACTACAAGGATGGGAGTTCCAGGCAGATATTTGGAGAACAGCAAGGTCTTCTGGCCAAAAAAAAAAAGACCGCCCAACAATGTGAACTCAAAGCAGTCTCCTCCCAGCACCGAACGCAAAATAAAAGGCTTATTATAATATGTAGGCATATAACTTTATTGGTTGGTTGCTTAAAACAAAATACATTTCATGAAAAAAATCCTGAAAGTATAAAACAAATATTGACAATATAACAAACAATGTTCTGTTGCTCTGAAGAACTGTACACAAATGATAAAGGCTATACTCTGATTTTGCAATTCCTAGGGGGAAGAAGGGAAAGGTTCCAGCTATTTGAGCCTTTTTTGCTAAGCTATGCTACACTTACAAATGGTGCTGCCTTCTATATTTCCTTAAATCATCTTTATTTTTAATTTTTCATTCAATATTTAATTTTAAAACACTCTGCCAAAGTCAAAAGTGATAGGGATTGTTGAAACTATGGCATACACATCAGAAACACAGGCACTCTAGTTGTAATTTCTCATAATAACTCTCTCAGCAAATTTGTTTTAATTTTTTAACATTTGGCTTTTTAATTATTTTGCACAAAGCAGCCTTGATTATCCTTCTGAAGGGTTACTTGAGAACTGTTTTTATACCTTTGGTGTGTCTGCCACACTGGATTTTTCACCCATTTTTAATGGGATTGGAGTAAGAAATGCAAACAAAGCCAGTAGCTATACTTGGCCTCTGAAATCTTGTGTCTCAATAGGCAGTTGCTGTATCAATTACAGGATGAAAAATGATGAACTATAATCCTTTCCCTAAAGACTCTGCAGATCAGAGAACCATCGTATGCTCTGAAACATAGAACACAAAAAAATTTAAAGTATAATATTATCGTTTCAGCCAAGAGAGTTTTATGATGTGGGGAATGTGATTTAAAACAGTTGGTTTTTACATAGCCTTTAGCACAAGGACACTGTCCACCAAAGAGTTTGTAACTGGATTAGAATGTATGAATTACAATCCATCTGTGCAAGAAAATATAATGTTATTGTTCTCTATGTATCTTCAATTTGTTATAAATTCTCCAAATGAACTGAAGGTGGGGGACACAAACTTATACTCCTAATCTCCTAATTAAAATATTCTTAGAATAAACTTACTCTCTTTGGGATATATCCTCAGTCCCACTCCCCACTCACTCCTTCCTCTCTTCTCCCTGAATGAATAAAGGCACTGGAAGGGAGAAAGACTCTTCATACCCCGATGGTGGAGGAGGGCCTCTGGACTGAGCCACAGTGCTTCTGCTTGCCTTGGGGAAGAGAATAGTTCAGCCCACTGGTCTCTGGATGTGAGTCCCCATCCTCCCTCATCCACTGCTAACCAATCTCACAGTCTATACTGTCAGCACCAGCAGTGATTGTGTTCTGAAACATGCCCCTCTCCTCTTGGTATTACTCCAGCTCCAGGCTGCCTACTCACAGCCACTTGCAGTGGGAGTTTCAGACCTCCGAGCCATGGCAACCATTAGGCAGGCCTGTGGAGTCTAAACTCTCAGCCACTTTCTCTGCTTGCCACAGTCGCACAGATGCTTCTGGATCTCCTTCATCACATGTGAAGCCTACTTAGGGCTTGGAGCATGTGAATGGGGCAGGGAGAAAATGTGACAATAGCATGAAGGCTTGCAGCATTTCCCTGAACCTATTAGGGGGGGTGGGTATTTTTATGGGGCGTCTATCTTCTTTCTTCTACCCTACATCCCTGAGCTAAGGTAGCATCCTGAACTTATCTCATCCTTTCGAGCAACTAAAGTGCTCTCTGCTTCCCCTTGTGTCTAAAGGAACTTCTTTCTATTTTCTCTTCTTCCTTCCTACTCCAGCCCCATACCCAAAAGGTGGATGGTAGAAATGCTATAGGGTGCAAAACCAAGCACTTAGAATAGAAAAATACATTAGGAGAGGTTTTTAAATTATATGTTATCCCTGACATACGATTCTGATGAAGCTGTCTATTTACTTTCAGCTAATAAGTAGCCAAGTCTCAATGGAATTTGAGCAACCACTTCACTAGTCTGTCCTTGATGGCATTCATAGAAATACCCAGACTGGCTCGGCGCTCATAGCACAGTGGTTAAGCGCTGGCCACATGCATCGAGGCTGGCGGGTTCAAACCCAGCCCAGGCCATCTAAACAACAATGACAACTGCAACAAAGAAAAAGCCAGGCATTGTGGCGGGCGCCTGTAGTCCCAAGTTACTTGAGAGGCTGAGGCAAGAGAATTGCTGAAGCCCAAGAGTTAGAGGTTGCTGTGAGTTGTAATGCCACATCACTCTACCAAGAGTAACATAGTGAGACGCTGTCTCAGAAAAAGAAAAAGAAACATCCAGATTATTTTGGTAGAAGGCAGACAAGTTTTCATAAGGCCCCCCCAAAATAACTGACCAGATATGTATATACTATTACATATGAAAATAATCCAGGCATAGTATAGCTTAGCCCCAAAATTTTAGAGTAATAAATGCAAGAGAAACATTCTTTGAAAAAGTCTGAATTCCCAAAGCTAAATTTGACCAATTTCTTGTGCTCCATCTTTTTTTTTAACCTACTGATGTTTTTACTTTTCTCAGTATAATGTCTTTTGGTCTTGTCACCATGTAACCAATTAAAGACTAGAAAACAATTTAATCTGAAATAATATTAACTGGAAAATTGTCATATTAAAATAAACATATATTAGAATAATCTGGAAAATAATCATATTAATATAATATGGTCATTAAATATGAAATGTCTGATTTTGAATCAAAAGTTTAGTTTATTATATCTCAAACAAGAAGCTGTATAAGTAATCAAAGTATGCGCCTAAACTGTTGACACAGTTTTGCCATCTTTTTTTTTTTTTTTAATTGTTGGGGATTCATTGAGGGTACAAGAAACCAGGTTACACTGATTGCATTTGTTAGGTAAAGCCCCTCTTACAATTGTGCCTTGCCCCCAAAAGGTGTGTCACACACCGAGACTCCACCCCCTCCCTCCTTCTTTCTCTCTCTGCTCTCCCCTTTCCCTACCCTCCACCATGTCATTAATTATCATTAATTGTCCTCATATCAAAATTGAATACATAGGATTTGTGCTTCTCCATTCTTGTGATGCTTTACTAAGAATAATGTGTTCCACTT
The DNA here is from genome assembly GCA_963574655.1 of Perodicticus potto. Classification (NCBI taxonomy): domain Eukaryota; kingdom Metazoa; phylum Chordata; class Mammalia; order Primates; family Lorisidae; genus Perodicticus; species Perodicticus potto. The sequence goes on from CAUYRH010040812.1 coordinate 48,617, forward strand.
CCATCCATGTTAATACAAAAGCTGTAAAGTCTCCAATTTTTTAATGGCTGAATAGTATTCCATGGTGTACATATACCATAGCTTGTTAATCCATTCCTGGGTTGGGGACCATTTAGGCTGTTTCCACATTTTGGTGATTATAAATTAAGCGTGATAAACAGTCTAGTGCATGCGTCCTTATGATAAAAGGATTTTTTTCCTTCTGGGTAGATGCCCAGTAATGGGATTGCAGGATCAAATGGGAGGTCTAGCTTGAGTTCTGTGAGGGTTCTCCATACTTCCTTCCAAAAAGGTATTATTAGTTTGCAGTCCCACCAGTCCCACCAGTGTTCCTTTCTCTCCACATCCGCACCAGCACCTACAGTTTTGAGATTTTGTGATGTGAGTCATTCTTGCCACCCTTAGGTGATATCTCAGGGTGGTTTTGATTTGCATTTCTCTAATAATTAGGGATGATGAGCAGTTTTTAGATTTGCCATCTTAACGGTAGCTTGTATATGCCAGCAACAAAGAAGTCTGGAGATCAAGTGGTTATGAAATTGCAAAAGGTATTTTTCACAGCTTGTTGGGAATTGAATATTTTTCCTTACAAGAAGTGGTCCAAAGCCACTTTGGAAGAAATGGTAGCCCATTGGTGCAAGGTGTGGTGAATATGGTGGATGACGAAGAGTGTCCAAGTCCACCTTCTCTCGTTTAAGCAGCGTTGCTGTGTGCATGTGGTTGAGCATTGTCTTGCAAGAGGATTGGCCTGTCGTTATCGACCAATCTTGACTCAGGAAGTTAGTTGCAGTAAACTTCTGCTGCAATTGATTGACCAGATTTCAAGAAGCTGTATAATACCAGTGCTGGACCACCAAACAGACACCATTAACTTTTTTTGATGACTGTTCAGATTTGAACTGTGTTTTGGCCCTTCATCTTTATCCAACCATTGTGCCAAATGTTTGCAATTGTCAAAAAGAATCCATTTTTCATCACATGTAACAATATAGTGTAGAAAGTGTTCACTTTTTTGTTGACAGCAAAGAAAGGCAAGCTTGCAGATGATTTTTCTTCTGATCCTTGTTAAATTCGTGCAAAACCCATCTATCTGCTGCTTTACCTTGCTGATTTGTTTCAAGTGGTCCAATATCATTGAAATAGTAATGTCAAACCTTGCTGCTAAGTCACACATAGATTGAGATGGATTCACTTCCACTATAGCTTTTAGCTCATTATCATCCCCCTTTGTCTCAGGTTGCCCATGTGGCTCATTTTTAAGATTAAAATCACCAGAAAGAAACTTCTCAAACCCATGTACTGTGTGTTCATTAACCACATCCTTCTCAAACACTGTGTTGATATTTCAAGCTATCTGTGCTGCATTGGTTCCATGATGGAACTCTCACTCGAAAATAACACAATTGTTTTACTTATGCATAGTTGCACCAAAATTGCTCTTAAAAAAGATGAAAGATAATCACAAGCCAAAATATGTATTTGAAAGAATGAGGATGTGTCTTTACAAAAAAAAAAAAACAAACAAAAAGTGTCAAAGCGAAACATTAGAGATATTAACTGTCATGGACACATTATGTTTGATAACCTAAGTTATAGAACAGTTTAGATGGGCTCAGTGGCTCATGCCTATAATCCTAGTACTCTGGGAGGCCAAGCTGAGAGGATTGTTTGGGACCAGGAGTTTGAGAAAGCCTGGGCAAAGGGGGACCTTATCTCTACAAAAATTACAAAAATTAGCTGGGCATAGTGGTACACACCTGTCATCCCAGATACTCAGGATACTGAGGCAGGAGGAGTGCTTGAGCCCAGGAGTTTGAGGGTGCAGTGAACTATGATGATGCCACTGCCCTACTGTCCAGGCAACAGAGCAAATCTCTGTCTCCAAAAAAATAAAATAATAATTAGAATGGTTCAAGGATGCACTTTAATGCATTATATGATAAATCTTATCTCCTCTCCCGTAATACTTGTTACACATCATGATAGATACTGTAGTCATATGTTTGAATCCAGATCCTATGTCCTATATTTGAATCCTATGTAAGTATGTGTGTCTTTGTTGGCTAATGTTCTCATGCTAATGTTTAAATGCTTTAGCATGTGTAATAGCCATAACCAATACTCCTGCCACCTCTGCCTCGTGTGGGTCTCTGAGGGCCACAGATCTTAATATAATGTTTTTCTAAATCCTCTTGCCCCTTCTGGGCCTCTGGCTCATACCTGGAGCTTCTGTCTTCACAGACGAGAATGAGGGACATGCACAGGTAGGCCCTGATGCTGGGGTTATCCTCGCCTAAAAAGATAATAACCACATCCATGTGATCACTGACCTCACCCACATCTGCACGTTGGCTGAGCTTTGAAACTGAATCCTTAGCCACCTGAGGACAAAGTTGGGACTTTATTGTTCTTCAAGTACCTTTCCTTCTAAACACACAAGAAAAATAGTTAACATGTATTGAGAACTTTTTATGCACCAAATACTTTATAGTCATTATCTCATTTCATTCTCACAAGTCTTTGAGGCATGTATTACTGATATTTCTATTAATATTTTATAAGCCAAGGAAAGGGAGGCTCAGAGAAGTTGAGTAATCTATTTGAAATCACATGGACAGTCAACAAAAAGCTGTGATTTGAATCCATCTAACCCTAGTATATTTAGAATCAGGGCACAGAGAAGTTAAATGGTTTATCTATAATTATGAAACTAACTGGCTGGACTGGGAGTCAAACCCAGATTGCATTTATCTTCAAACTTCTGTTCCTAAATTTACAGGACAGAAAAGAGGAATGAAACAGGAATGCTCAAGATAGGTCTATGAGAAAAGCATAAATTCAGATGATCACAGAAGGAATTAGCTTTTAAATGGAAACTGAAGGGAAAGTTTCTGAGCGCTGACCAATCAGAGATTCTTTTCAGCTGACAGGATGGTAGGGCTTAACCAATCAGAGAACAAGGAAAGCATATAGTGGGCCTGACCAATGAGAACTACATATTGCAACAGGTGCATGATGGTACTGGCCAATTAGTAACTGAGAAAAGGGGACAGTTAGTCACAGAGTCACAGCAAGGCCTGTGTCTCTGGGTTGGGAACTTACTCCTAGGAGAGGTGATTTGACTTCCTAATGGCAAAAGGCCACTCCCGGCTCTGACTGGCGCCAGAGTTCCAGGAAACAGGTCTGAGATGATTCCCGCGCCAGCAGCAACTGCCAGCGCGCCTTTGCTCATAGATCAGCCATGAGGTCAACCATTTGGGTGACTCACCTCGTGAAAATGAGGCGGCTGTGTCAGGCCTTACTGTTTCTCTGTAAGCATTGAAATTGATTTTTCCGCCTGGTTAAATTTCTCCCTTTGTTTTTATACAGAGGCTTAGGATGTGGCTGAATATCAGGTCCAAAGGTACTACCAGGTAAAACGGCCCTCCCACCTCTGGCCATGCAAGAGCCAACTCTATAACCAGTGCAACAGACTTGTTGATGCTGTGGCCAGGAGTCACTCCCAGGCACAGTCTTGCTAAGAGTCACTCACTGCCTGAGGCAGCCCCACTGACTGACAGCCTAGGGGAGCCACCACCAAGGGCTGAGTGATGACCTACCGACTGCCACAAATGTCAAGGAATCATATCTCTTTAGGTCCCCACCAACCATAAGATGCCTCCCTTTTGGATAGAACCTTTCAGACCTCCCGCAATTTATGTGTGGAGAATCTCCAGAGAGGGAAAGTGGGCCTGGGCTGTTGCATTCCTCAGAGTTTGCCATCTATGTAGAGTTCTTTTCTACTGCTGTCACCATGTGTCACCCTCCCCCACTCCCTGCACCTGATTCACACAGCCTTCCAGGCATAGGCACACCATCCTGGTTTGGGTTGCCCAGAAAGCAGAGCCCAAGACAAGGGCTTGACGGAGGTTGTGTACTCAGAAGGTGACCCCACGTCTCAAATGTGTAGGAGCCGCAAGAGCAAGACAGGGAAGTTGGAAAAGCTAAAACGAGGGTGCTTCCTTTGGCTCACCTCACTAGGTGTAGGGGCTCAATTCTACTGAAACCTCTGAGAAGTGTACAAGTGTCACTTGAGAGATGATAGCAGGAATCTTTATCCACTCTCTCCCCTCCCTCACTGGCTGAAAATCATTCCTGGGGAAGTTACATGCCTTGTGCCTCTGGGCAGCATTTGCAGATTATGAGCAAGTCTCTGCATCAAGGAACAAGCCTCCAATGAGGATCCGGAAGAATTCTGTCTCCTGCCCGAGGTAGAACACTGGGCTGTCACAGAGCTGTCTACTGTGGCTTTGGCTGAAAAGAGACGCAGGCCAGGGGCTTGCAGTGTAGCACCAAGGGCTACGCACGCTGACTGGAACCTTCCTGAACAATTTTCTGAACTCTGACAGAACCACGGAAAAATAAAGGGAGCAAGAAATGGGACCCAATTTACCTTACCCAAACTGAGGTATGTAATATTCCGAATTTCTACCCAAAAGGTATTAGAAAAAATCCTATTGACTTTTGAATCCTATAGAGTTGGGTTCAAATCCTAGCCTTGCCACTTGGTAAATGAGTAACCTTAGGCATGTCATCTGACAGCTCTAAGCCTCAGTTTCCTCCAGTGTGTAATAGGGATAGAGTTATTTACCTTATAAAATAGTCATACTTGTTCACCATATGCCAACTCTTACTGAAGGGCAGGCACATTTTGCACACCCTCAAAGACTCATGCCAGGAGCTCCCTCTGAACTCCATGCTGTCCCTGAGGGAAGGTGGCCATGTCACCTTATCTAGACAAGAGCTGCCAGGTATCTTGATACATTCAGGGCCAAGATCAGACGGCCATGTGGCCTCTGGCACCCTTACCCGCAGAACTAAAAGAACCACACTTCTTGCCCTAGAGATTTGGCTCAAAGAAAATCTTTTTTTGCTTTGAGGTACAAGGAAGCAGTTCTCAGTGAGATATATAAAATCCAGGCATTAAAAAAATGGAATGATGTGAAAAAGACTAGTCGTTGGAAAACTATCCTAACCTTTTCCTGAATGACTGAAGAAAAACATGCAAACTCTCCTCTATAAAATTTTCTGTTTCATAGTCTGGATTTCCATACCACTGGGTGAAGCAAGAAGAACTTTTTCTTTTTCTTTCTTTCTTTCTTTCTTTTTTTTTTTTTTTTGTTGCAGTTTTTGGCTGAGGCTGAGTTTGAACCACCACCTCTGGCATATGGGGCCAGCGCCCTACTCCTTTGAGCCACAGGTGCTGCCTAGGACATTATTATAAGCAAACTCAGACTCCAGAGGACAGCATCTCTGTGTGTCAAATACAGCCATATGTGTTCCTGAAGTGTGTTTAAAAGTGACACTACTACATATGTATCAACTAAAGACATTTTTTTTTTTTTGAGACAGAGCCTCAAGCTGTCACGATGGGTAGAGTGCTGTGGCATCACAGCTCACAGCAACCTCCGATTCCTGGGCTCAAGCGAGTCTCTTGCCTCCGCCTCCCAAGTAGCTGGGACTACAGGCACCCGCCACAACGCCCGGCCATTTTTTGGTTGCAGCCGTCATTGTCGTTTGGCGGGTCCGGGCTGGATTCGAACCCACCAGCTCAGGTGTACGTGGCTGGCACCTTAGCCGGTTGAGCCACAGGCGCCGAGACAGATTACACAATTTTTAAGATATAGTTTAGTACGTATACAATTGTCAAACAGAGCCTTCATAGTCAAATGGTAATAAAAATATCATATTCTGAATTTTATTTTATTTATTTATTTTTTTTGTAGAGACAGAGTCTCACTTTATCACCCCAGTAGAGTACCGTGGCGTCACACAGCTCACAGCAATCTCCAACTCCTGGGCTTAGGCAATTCTCTTGCCTCAGTCTCCCGAGTAGCTGGGACTACAGGCGCCCGCTACCACGTCCGGCTCTTTTTCTGTTTTTCAATTCAGCCAAGGCTGGGTTTGAACCCACTACCTTTGGTATATGGGGCCGGCGCCCTACTCTATGAGCCACAGGCACCACCTCATATTCTGAATTTTAACTATGGGTGCAGGAGATCAGTCTTTGCCATGCAATGTAAAATTACATTTACACCCCACACTTGCTCCTACATAAAGCTGTGAGAGAATTTCCATAGCAAGGGAGTCCTTTAGTCCATTTTCCGTAAGGACTGGAACTCAGCTGTTTTTGGCTTCTCTTGAATGCTTTTGGTTCTAAGATACAATGAAGCAAGTGCCAACTTTGCAAACAATGTGGAACTAAATCTGTGTGCACGTGTCTCCTACATTTTACCCCTTAAGAGAGTAGCAGCTTGGGGTAAACTCTAAGGGCTGAGATACCAAATGAACAGAATTCAGTACATGAAAACATAATGCTCTTGGAGTAGATTCTTAGGTCCCATAGCAGAATACTGAAGACAGCTTCAGTAAGGAGGCATCTCCTGGCCCATTCATAATAGATGTTTTTGTTCCCTCGAGGCAGATTAGTGATAGGGTACTTTCCAACTATTAGCCCAGACTCTCCTTAAACAAATGTTTGGAGCTGAGGGAGCTGAGTAAGTTACACAATAATGCTAAACACCCAGAAAAAATTCAAACACTCTAGGCAAAATCTAGACATCTGCTCAGGAACTGAAGTCTCTGAGGGCTAGCATTCCTTCACCAGCGTTTAGTCCAGTGGGTCCGGATGAGGCTCCAGAAACCCTGCCGTGTATATATAACTCCTAGCTCCTCCTTGCATGTTTTAAACTGCTAAGCAGTGCCAAAGGCAGCTGACCCAAAGGAGCATCACCCATTCCATCACTCAAGAGAAAGAAGTCTAACACTTTGTTAAATCACTGTGATGAATAGTAAGTTGAGAGTTTACCAAAAGCAAAGAGTGAAAAAGGCCCAGATGGCTATTGACCTCTTACGGGAATAGTTGTGCCATTTGGTAAAGTCCCTCTATGTCAATGTGGACTTCCTCCTTCTCAGGCTTAAGCAATTCTCTTGCCTCAGCCTCCCAAGTAGCTGGGACTACAGGCGCCCACCACAATGCCTGGCTATTTTTTTGTTGTAGTTCCTTAGCTGGCCAGGACTGAGTTAGAACCTGCCACCCTCGATGTATGTGGCTGGCGCCGTAACCACTGTGCTATGGGCACCAAGCCCAGAATTTTTTCAAAAGAATATAGACAAATGGCCAAGAACCATATGAAAATATGCTCAATATCACTAATCATCAGGGAAATGCAAATTAAAACCACAATGAGATACCACCTTATCAGACTGGTCAATAATAAAAAGTAAAAAAAAAAAAAATGCTCGCACAGATGCAGAAAGAAAGGAATGCTTATACACTGTTGGTGGGTCTGCAAATTAGCACAACCTTTATGAAAAATGGTATGGATATTCCCCAAAGAAATAAATGTCGATATACTATTTCATCTAAGAATTCCACTACAGCATTCCTACCCAAAGGAAAAGATACAAAAAAGAGGCCTGCACCTGAGTATTTATCATAGCACCATTCACAATTGCAAAGATGTGAAATCAACCTAAATACCCATGAATAAGTAGATAAAGAAAAGGTGATGTATATACATACCCATACACATGCATACATATACACACACATATACATATACACACATGATTAAAAACTTCAATGAACTAGGCATAGAAAGAACATACCTCTGGGCAGCACCTGTGGCTCAGTGACTAGGACGCCGGCCCCATATACCGAGGGTGGCGGGTTCAAACCGAGCTCTGGCCAAACTGCAACAAAAAAATAGCCAGGCATTGTGGTAGGCGCCTGTAGTCCCAGCTACTTGGGAGGCTGAGGCAAGAGAATTGCCTGGGCCCAAGAGCTGGAGGTTGCTGTGAGCTGTGACGCCACAGCACTCTACCAAGGGCAACAGAGTGAGACTCTGTCTCTAAAAAAAAAAAAGAAAGAAAGAAAGAAAGGAGATACCTCAAAATTATGAAAGATATAACACAGTATGTACGTACTAATAACTGGGAGCTAATCAACGGGGTCACACAAGCACAAAGAGACATAAAGGCCATTAAGGCCATTGGAAACCATGAAGGAGGACAGGAGAGGGTACTGGGTAAAAGCTTACCTATTGGGCACAATGAATGCTCTTCTGGTGATACGTACCCCTACTTAACCATTATACAAGATATCCATGCAGCAAAAACACTTGAAATAAAATTGAAAAATTAAAACATTTTTAAAACATCCCAAACAATAGTTTAACCAGCCTGGCTAGAAGAACAAAACTGGCATAGCAATTCTGTAAAGCAATTGTATATGTGAATTAACAGCCTTCACAATTCATATGTTTTGATTCTGGAATTCTAGAAAGTTAGCCTCAGAAAATAATCAGAAATGTGGATAACATTTTATATTTTAAATCCATCCATTTCCAATTTTATATTTTAATATAAGATAATTATTATAACATTTTTAATAAGAAAAAATGAAAACCTCCTTTAAGGGCTTATAAAAGGAGAAAGGCTGAATAAATTATAGTATACTCAATTTAAATCTGGCCGTTACAAGAAGGATTTTCAAAGAAATTTTAATGCCAGGAGAAGCACTCACATTATCATGTTTAGTAAAAGGGCGGGATACACATGACTCCCATTAAGTTACTAAATGATTTTTTTTTTTAAGTTTGTGGATATATTTAGCAAGTAATAACCCTGGGAAGTTGCATTACAGGCTATTTTTATCTTCTACTTTATTCTTTTCTTTTGACTTTTCTTGATTTGTAATCTAGATGAAAATAAATTTGACTAGGCTAAAACTTCTACCTTAAGAATTCTTATTGCCTATCAACGTGAGTATCAAAGCCCATGCCTATCCCTTGGATTTAGTGTTCCAGTCTCTTCTTTTATCACTCTGGCGGCAATTTATTTATTCTGAGGGATGTTTCAGGGAAAGTCAGACTCAGGTGCTCAGTCTTTCAAACCCCACTTGGCCATATGAGAATGGGCTTTGGGTCTGGTCCTCACAACCTGTGCTGGACTTACTTCCTTATGTGGGAATTCTGTTCCCTGTTTCAGACTCAATGTATACTTTCTTTTCTTTTCTTTTCTTTTTTTTTTTTGCAGTTTTTGGCCAGGGCTGGGTTTGAACCTGCCACCCTCAGTATATGAGCCACAGGCACCGCCCATACTTTTTTTTTTAATTTCAAGATTTTAATGTTTTTGTCACATGGATACCTTTTATAAAGCTTGAGTCAGGGCTATTAGTGTGTCTGTCGCCTGAATGGTGCTCATTTTAGCTGATAGGTAGGTTTTTACCCCTTAATGACCTTGACATTTCTTTGTGCCTGTGTGTGCCCATCAATTAGCTCCCACTTATTAGATAGTACACATAGTGTTTGTTTTTCCATTTCTGAGATACTTTGCTTAGGATAATGGTCTCCAATTTCATCCAAGTTGCTGCAAAATACATTATTTTATTCCTTTTTAGGACCAAGTAGTAGTACACACACACCATAGAGTACTACTATATATACACACACACACACATACACACACACACACATATATGTCACATTTTCTTAATCCATGAACTGATGGGCACTTAGGTTGATTCCACATCTATGCAATTGTGAATTGTGGCACAATAAACATTCAAGTGCAGGTGTCTTTTTTATAAAATAACTTCCTTTGGGTAAGTACCCAGTAGTGGGATTGCTGTGTCCAAATGGTTAATCTACATTTATTTCTTTGAGGAATCTCCATATTGTTTTCCATAGAAGTTGTACTATTTGCAATCCCACAAACAGTGTATAACGTTTACTTCTCTGTTACCCTCTGTCAGGTGCCAGGAGGGGCCTGCTGGCCATAGGGAACCAATGTCCACTGCTGAAGCTGATCTTACTATTCCTCCTCTGTATTCCATCCTAGGCTTGACTGTACTGTCTTCCTTGGTGATTCCAATACTAAGATGCAGTGGATGGAAGTGCCTGGACTTCTACTCCTAATAACAGGCAAAAAGTGCCGCTTACTGGACAAATACTCTCTGTAATCATAAGGTCATAAAATGCAGAAGAAGTAAATTTGTTCTGACATTGATTCAATAAACATTTGCCTGCAAACCTACAAAGACAACACAGTGGTGAGTGCAGTGGCTTTACTCTCAGCCTGAGTTCAAGTCTCACTTTCTTATTTTCCATCCCTGTGATCATAAACTCATTCCGAGTTCCACGTTCATCATTAGTAGTAGCTTTCATCTATTCGCGGATTAGAATGAGGATAAAATTCAATGCCCATTCAAAGAGCCAGCACAGCGTGGACATCAGTCAATGAAGATTAAGTTCTTGACCACTCACTTCCATTCTCATCCTGTATGAGAATACTTTCATTGGAAACTAGCAGAGAAACTAACTGAAAGTGGCTTAAGCAACAAGGAGAAGGCCAGGGGTGGAACAGCCTGAATTGGTCAACTCAGGGCCTTGGCAACACCATCAGTCTGCTCTGCCACCCTCAAGGGATAGTTTTCCTCATGGTGACAAGGTGGTTGCAGCAATTCCAGGCATCGTATTTGTACAGGACAGCATCCCAAGGAAGAAAAGACCATCTCCTCCTGGCTATATCTTTGAAATGAGGAAACCTTTCTCGGAAGCCGCCAGCATACCTCCTCTTAGCTCTCAGAGATCAGAATTTGTCATATGCCCATCCAAATGCTATCACCAGCCTAGACCAGAGGGTTGTGGACAGAACAAGCGGCTGGCCACCCCATAAGTACATCTCCAAAGGGAGTATGGTCGACATCTGAGCAAAACTGGAGTTCTAATAGGAAAAAGAAGAGGGCGATGAGTGTTGGGGTAGATTCTCAGTGCTGGGTCTGCTACACTCTCCAGACAAGGGAGCCTTGTCTGAGCCTTGTCCAAGGTCATGTCTAAGACACATAAGGGGGGGTCTGAGCTAACCAGCTGAGAGTGTGCAGTGGGAGAGTAGGCGGAGACTGAAGACAGACAAGACGTATGTCTAGAATCAATGGACAATGAGTTGGGGTGAAGGAGCCTGATGGCAAAAAGACAGGTAGAACCAAGAGAAAAACTCAATTTAATTACAACTGGGGGGAAGGGAGGAGGAGGGGGGGAGGAGGAGGGAGGGAGCCTGGTAAGCTCTCACCTAATGGGCACAATGTAAGGGTATGAGGCACACCTCCTGGGTGAGGAGCACAACTACAACAGGGACCTTACCCCAAAATGGAAACATTGTAACTTAAACATTTATACCTTTATATTAATCTGAAATAATAATAATAACAATAAATCGACATTTTAAAAAGAGAGGCAGAAGACCCAGTAGATCAAGTTGACCTACTCCACAATTGTGTCTCCGGCAAGCCCTCTTATATAAATCGAGGCCAAACACATTATGATCTGTGCTGGGGGGAATAGAAGGTGGTAAGGACTAGCACCTCCTCTGAGGTGAGCATGGCTGTTCATGCCTTTGAGTACTGTATGTCTGTGGATAGGAGTGGTGGCTGTTCTGACCGTGTGGATTTGGAGAACAATTCACTGAGTCTTTTACAAATTCCATGTTTAATAAGTTTTGACCATCTACCCTGTCTCCAGCCATAAACTAGGCCCCCGAGAAAATAAAAGACATGTAAGACGCAGAGTCTGGCCTTGAAGAATTTAAACTCTGCTAAAGGAGTCAAAAGTAACAGAAGTAGCGTTGAAAGCAATACCGGACCCCATGGAATCAGGGCTGAGTGGTGTCGTGTGGAGTGGAACTGCTGCAGGAACCCAGCCAGGTTGAGAGGGAGGTGACTGGGGGGCAGGGTGAAGGAAGGGGAAGTGGAGCTGGGGGTAGCACCCTGGAAAGGTCTGGGTTTGGTGTAGCACAGGCAGGAGTCAGGAGAGAAGAGCTATCCATAGGGATAGGAAGGTGGTCATAGGGAAGGATGGTGAGGATGGAGAAGCTCTGTTGGGGTACGGAGAAATATTTTGGATAAGGAAGGTGGACTTAATTTCATGTTAGGACAAGTAAGTCACTATTAAAGTTTGGAGTGGGCCATTTTAGAAAGAATTGCCTGGCTGTGAGCACAAAGGTTCTTTAGGGGAACTTCTTTGATAAAGATGAGCTCAGCCAGTGCTTGGAATGCGGGTGGCAGGCACATTCTTTCCAGAAACTGACAAGACTTTTATCAGCACCCTGGCCAGAGACTCTGCCAAAAGCAATTTAGAGCGCAAGTGGAATGGTTCAAAGGAAAGGAAACAGCTTTAGAGCCACACAGGCTTAAGTAAAGGTCTCACCTTATAGCTCATTAGCAAATTAATCGCTCAGAACTTTCAATTTCTTTTGTCCGTGGAAAGGATGCATGTGAGTAATACATACCTCATGGGATATTTATAAAGAAAGCACTTGGTTCCCTCCTGGAGATCTAGTCATGATCAAAACTCTCCCCCCTAATTCACCTTCCCTGACTCCAACTTGGGAAGTCCCCTTTCCTGTTATCTTGTCTTCTTCTACAGCTGTTAAAGTTGTAGGGGTCGATTCCTGCATACATCATTCACAAGTAAAATCCTGGAACCCTCCATCTTCTACAGAGGCAGACAATGAAGACAGCCAACCACTGACCACCCACACTTGTGAGCCAAAAGAAAGTTTGAAGTTATCATTCAGGAAACAGCAAGAAAAATCCTAATATGGTTTTCTTTTAGCATCACTGAATAAGTGGTTCTGACCTGACGCTGTTATACCTTTGCCTATTACTGATTATACTAATCAGATTTATGTTTTCCAGAAATGTCATCAAGCCACACGCAATAAAGATAGTTCCAGTCCATGAACCCCTGTATCACTCTCCCTCCAGAGAAACCCTAACTTCCCTCTTCCATCATCGCCCAATTCAGCAGGAAGCAGTTAGATCGAGTCTTCGCCCCTTTTCCCTAACAGCAGTTGGGGTTTCTACTCGGAGAGGGAGAATTGATGCAGGACATCTGGCACCCTAGCCAGCTCAGCGGAGCTGGCGGACCTGCC
>CAUYRH010040815.1:0-59659 GCA_963574655.1 Perodicticus potto
AAAAACCGCAAAACTGTCCCTCTCTGAAATTCAGATTTAACTTGGCATCCTATATTTCTATTTGCTAAATTTTGCAACTGCTTTTTTTCTTAATCAAAACCTTGTCTTCATACAATAACTAAGAAAATGCCATGAAGGCTATGTTAATCAGTTTGATGAAAATAGTTCAGATTGTATATGAAACCAGCACATTGTACCCCTTGATTGCACTAATGTACACAGCTGTGACTTAATAATAACAACAATAAAAAATTAAAAAAAAACCCTTCTGCTTACAGCTTGCAGCCTTTGTTCTGCAATTTAGCTTTGCATGATGTAAACCTTTGCTGAATTACTGTGTCAATTCAGAAAGTAATCTCCTTTCAAGTAAGACTTATTTTTAAAAAATGAATAAGAATACGTATAAAAATGTCACTGTTCTTAGGTCTCAAATATCCTTTACTCTTGGTATTAATTGTGAAAGCATAACTAGTAATATCAGTAATAACAATTGGATTAGTAACAAAAGAGGTGTTAGCATTTCTTATTTTAAAATATTAGTAATTAGAAATTCTAAGTAATTCAAATTTTAAAAACAATTCCTGTCACTTGTCTTTGAAGATCTATGATAGTTTTATTCAAGGGTAGTTTGAGATTAACGCAGACTGTCTTTAAAAATAGTTACTGTTCACTAGCTCACTACATTTTTGCCCATGGTGCATAAAAAATAGATACATTGTATGATGAATTTGAAAGGAGAAAGCAATCCTCCTTTACAATTAAACGAGTCATCAAACGTATTCTTTCTACTAAATCCTCAAAATGATAATCAAAACTATCCGATTCATTTTATTATCCTTATTGACTTTAAACTCACATCTTCGTAAATAGCAACTGGACTTTAATTTATGTCAGATACTGTAACCATGTTTTTTTAAAAAGGGGATCCATTGGTTTAACAATGTGTTAAACACTACTTTAAAAAAAATAGAGTTTTTGAATGAATTTTCATTAAAGAAATCATGCTGAGAAACTTTTAACTACACCAAGAATGTACCTTGATGATATGTAGGTCTACTTATAAAAGAATTCTCTTTGCAATGCTGCCTGTAATCATGCTTCAGTCTCTATTCATGCTCGTTTACTTCACCAGGCACCTAGGATTCTAGGCAATTACAAGTTAATTATTAAATACAGTCAATTACTACATGGAGAAGAAACTAGGCTTAGTTTCCCATTTATTATTACTTTTAACTGTGAAAGCTATGTGCCAAACTTCATTATAACATACAAGAAATAACCTCTGATATGTGGCCGGTGCAATCAGTTTAAATCAATCTTTCTTTGTCCCTTATTTAACTTAGTCATTCTGTCATTCAGAGAAAACCGAGCAGAATAACAATTCATTTGAATTTTATGCTAAAAGTTTCCATCCGCTAAAAAACAAAAGCTCTTTGTTATAAACTTATAAAACCTTTAAATAAATGTTTGCTCCTGTTTTCTTGGCAAACTTAATGAGTTCATATCTAAATTTTTCTGATAGGATATTCCTTATTTCAATCTGGTTGAACCATAAAATAAATAAATAACTAGGCTTCTCCTGGCAGGCTGGAGAGGATCTTTATTATGTTTATTGAGGCTAAATGTATCTTTACCACACTGGCAACCTTGAGTACCTCAGAAACATGTTAATCCAGGTGTTAATATATTTCAGAATTGTATTAATTTATGTGATTTCTTGTGTTCATACATATTGAGATTATAGACATAGCAAGTAATATGGGGTTTATGCGGCATCAAAATAAACTTTGTAGTATGCCATATGTTCCTCAGATAGTAGGTGTGAGGTATAGTTTTTCCAACTTGCAACGTCTGTGTAAGGTGCCCAATATTTAAGTTAAAAGAGGTGCAAGTTCTGCACTGGTTGCTGTAGACAACGTGGAGATGGGTCTAGCCTCTGGCTGTTCTCATGGCCAACTGCAATACACAGGCCGCATTTCTGGAGAGAAGTTGATTTGAATCATAGCTGTTTTATTCAGCAGCTACTTCTCAGGGTTTCAGCAATCCATTAATCTTTCTGTATAGATTGTTAAAAGGGGGTGTGCAATCAATAAGATGACATTCTATGCATCTCAGATTCTGATAGAAAACGTCTACATTTGAAGGCCTCCCTAGCAAACACGATCCTGTATTTTGCATGTTAATCGAGGTAGCAAGAAGCCACTGCCCTTGTATGAACTCAGCAGTGGATCCAAGTACAGACCGCCCAGACTTACAATAGTTCAACCTGTGATTTCTTAACCCCATGCTGCTACAAATATAATGTGCATTCAGTGGAAACCCTGTTTTGAATTTCAGTTTTTGATCCTTTTCTGGGCTAGTCACTAGATCAGAACAAACACTCTTTAGCCATTCTGGACAGAGGCAGGTAGCCGTGCTGTGGCTTCTGGTCAGTCACAGGGGTAAACAACCATTATTTCTCAGCATACCGTGTTGCCAGTGCCTTTTTGATATTGTGTTTTTGTATCCCATCAGGTCTACAAAATTCTTATTTTCTACTTAATGACATTTTCAACTTCAGTTGTTTTATCCCGACGCAACCCACTGCTGAGTAGAGGAGCACCTGTGTATTTATTATTTCAAATCGTGTTCTTTAACCCCTATTTTGTCACCAGGCCAGTACACTCATGTCATTCACAGCTCATGGCTGAGCCATTCACTTCGTGTTATCACAATTGGTCTTTTTCCTCCTACATAAATAAAAAATAACTAAAATCAACTTAATGAAAGTTTGTTCTCAACTTTCGTAAAATGTAGGAATATGTCTTTGAATGGAAACACTAGAAAATATTTCTGATAAACCACATTTTAAAAAAAAAGTACTGTGAGTGGATTTCATGGATGCAAAGGAACGTCCCTCCCTTCCCTGATTACTCATCACTGTCCATATCAAGTGTGGCATCTTCGCCCGAGAGATAAATTTGGATATAATAATCTTTAAGCACCATATGCCATATTATTTCAAATTTGCACAAGAGTGGAATCCATACGTACAGTAAGGTGAAGGGCCGGTGAGTAGAAAAGAGTGTAGGGAGCACAGCTGACGCCTTGATAGAGACAGTGGACCTTAAATTGGTCTTTCTGGTTTCCAAAACCAGGTGTTTGCTTTCTCCTGCAAGCCGCGTAGCCCCTCTGCTCTGATATTTTCCCATTCCTGTAGAAGAAATGATAACTGTATCCATCTAGAAAACAGACAGTGAAGATTAAAGAAGATTCAGCAAAAGAAGAGAAAAAATCAGTTTGAGGACCTATGAGGTGAGATGATACGTTTTTACAGGAATTAAGGGAAACTTCAAGTTCAATCTTTAAAGAAGTTAATAGGGAGTGTGTGTCAGGGTCTGGTGATGCAGCGTTTCAATGACATGGGACAGATGCCAGTTCTTTTCCTCCATTATTGTTGTTTATCCTCAGGAACTTTTTGGTTTTTGTTTTTTCTATACACAAAGAAAATGTGAGAGAAAGCAAGCGGGCAAAAAGTTGATTACGGGAGATTTAGAAAAAAGAGCTGAATGAATGTCTACTGTTACCAGAGATAGTGAACAGTGGGAAGGATCGAAATAAAACATTTGCAAGAATATTCTGTGTGTTGATCATGAGTAATTATGCTAACAACCTTTTAGATGATGCCTTCTTTATCTACATCTTGTTTTCTTTTTTCTGATCTAAATATGGAATTACAATAACTTCTTCAAATTAAATAGTTTCTATAAATATTGAATAGGGACAAGAAAGGGGACTTCAGGGCTTTTTCTGGCATCCAAAACAAGGAACTGTCAAAGGGGTCTGGAATAAACAAAGGGTTTTGTGGTAGGGAAATAGAATGACTCAAGTAGACAGCTACGTCCTGCAGTTTCTATCTGATAACATAAAGTGTGGTAATCGTCGCATTTACAGAACAAGGGTCACCACAAATGTGACAAACATCACAAGATTCACAGTCACCACCAGGCAATTAGTTACCAGGAAAATGGCAGTTAACAATTATTGCGAAAAGGGGAAAAGAGAATGGATAGTGACAACTGAGGTAATCGGTGACCAATGAGAATAGAACTTGCTAGTTCTGCTGGGTGACGGAACCAGGTCTGTAGAGTTTTGGGAGAGCAGAAAGGTCTCTCCAGCAAGCTAGTATATAATCTATAGCATTAATTATATACTCAGAGAAACTATGTGTTAGTTAACTGATGAAATATGGCAGAACCTCTGTTGACCACACAAGGGACAGTGGGGTCAATACACGGAGCTGGTCAACATAAGGACCCAGGCCTGCTGCTCCAATACCTCCAAGGACACGTTCAGTCTATGAAATTTAGGTCCACTTAAGGAGGTGGTCAATTTGGGGAGGTGGTCAACTATGGAGATTCTACTGAATTATTCATTATGGAAAGCCGTTTTAAGTTTAATCTATTATGCATTGTTTGAGGTTGTAGTATGTGGCAGGCACTTGCTAGCAAATGCATATACAGTGAAACATACGCTACAAACCCAAACCATGTCTACAATTTATTCAAAATTTTCAGCATTTGGTTACATGTTTTTAAGTTTTAAGTGTGCAGAAACATGAATAGAGTACTTTGTTTTATACATTTTTTTTCATAGACTATGTGAATTAAGAATAAAGAACACACAGTCTTTGCTTCCTGGGAAAACAGTTACCAGAGAGGAGGGCAAGGTCCATGCTAAGCCAATCAATCATTTCTCTGCACTTTCCTGCAGGATAGAGGTATGCTAGTAATATACTCATTAGTGCCATTAATATCCAAGAATGTCTTATAAACAAAAAGCAGAATGCACTGAATTTTTAGAATAAGCCTATGTCTCAGATAACAAGATTAACCAGTCTTAAACATAAATGTATTTGACATCGGAGAGCCCATTTTATTTTTTTAACAAGCAATAAAATCTGTTTTATAGATTTGTAGTACATTTCTTTGTACATGCAAAACTACAATCATCACTCAAACATGGAGTGAAAATAACTCAGCCCCCCAAAATTAACTGTTTTCAGCTTTCACATGAATAGTGCAGAATCCAGCCCAATTTACATTCATTCTCCTTAGCCACTCTTAAAATCCCCCCCCAAAAAATAACATTCTTCTGTTTTGTCTCCTTAATGACTTCTGACACTAACTGCCAGAATTTGGCCTCACTTCACAGACTAAGAGTAGAATTCTCTACAAAGACTGTTCTCACTTTCAACGCCAGCCACAAACTTGGGGGCTCGCAGGGCCACCCTCACTTCTGACCCACTGACTACAAATTCAGAGTTCCCTGCTATTCCTTTAGTTTCGATAATTCACTTGGATGACGCACAGAAATCAAGAAAGTGCTATAGTTATGAATAGAATATTATTATTGCAAAAGGGAAATGAATCAGAAGCAGTCAAAAGGAGAAATAGATGGTGTGAAGTCTGGGAAGGGCTCAAACGTGACGTTTTCCTTATCCACTCCCAAGGGGTTAGGGCGAACTGTCACCCTCAAGCACTTTGATGCAATGGGGATGAAGTATTGTCAAACAGAAATAGCTCCTAAGCTTTGGTGTTAAGAGGTTTTATCGGGATTTTATTACATAGGCACGATTAATTGAATTTTGGTGATAAGGCTGAATTCTATCTCCGACCCCTCCTTCCTCTTCAGAGGTTAGGTTGCCATCATTTGCGTCAAACTCCCAACCCTCTGATCACAGAGTTGGTCTTTGTGGTTTGTCTGCCCACCACACTGACACGTCCCCTCACGAAAACCATCTAGGAACCCATCAGGAGTCAGGTCATTAACATAAACTATCAAGGTTTAACATGGATAACAAAGACACCTGAGGAATTCAAGGACTTAGAGGCTATTTCCCAGGAACCGGGAGTGAAGGCCAAATTGTTTATTCCAGTGTGTGGAGACTTGCCCCAGGATCTGAGATGGAAGATCAGCTACATGTTTTATTATACAATAACATCACTTTTAGCAATTCTATCTAAAAACTCAGCCTCACATTTCAAAGCATTTTAGAATTCTTTAAATTATTTCTCTAACTGTTCTCAGCATCTCCTTCTTCACCTACTCTGGCACTTTTTCTTGATTTTTTCATTACAGTGCATTTCTTTGCCTGTACAATACTTTCCATACCCATCACATTAGTTGCTTAAGTTCCCACTACCTAAATCCTGGCCAAATATCATAGCCTTATAATTAATCCTTCATCCTTTAATCTCCTCACTTCAAACAGCCAAGTACTCTTCTGCCAGAAGAAAATATTCCTGTCGCCTCAAAAATCTTTAGTATCTCCTTATTGACATATTAAATGTCAGACTTCTTTTTTTGGACTTTGAAAGTTCTATTCAAGAGAAGTGAGTAGTCATGGAAAAGCATGATTGGGTAAAAAGGTATCATCCAAGGTGGCGCCTGTGGCTCAAAGGAGTAGGGCGCCGGCCCCATATGCCAGAGGTGGCGGGTTCAAACCCAGCCCTGGCCAGAAACTGCAAAAAAATAAAAAAATAAAAATAAATGTATCATCTAACAGTAAGGAAGACACTGAAGATTTTTGAGCAGACAGGAATATTTCCTCTGGCAGCAGAGTACTTGGCTATTTGAAGTAAAAAAAGTCCAGGGATAAAATCATCCAAATATACTCAGCATTCCACAACTTCATCTTCTACATGTTCTTAATGCCAGGTAGACATCTGTCCTTCATTAAAACTAATTTAATATTTATGCGTTTTTCTTTGTATTTAGTGTTGGGAGTTTATATATTTTGTCTTATTCATCTTTTTATTCACCTTATGTTTTAATAAGTTTTCACACCTTCTCTCTCATATACATATATAAAATATATGTCTAGAGTGTCTGGAATACAGTAATCCTTATTAAGAGTAGGTGTATTCCATTACCTAATTCCCAAACATCAAAACCAAATATATCTCCACTTTATAATTCACTGGATGGGGAAGATTTTCCAAGACTCAGCACAGCACAGAATCTTCTAAAAGGCTCCAGATGCTAAGAAGTCAATAATAGTAGAAGTCTAATCAATGCACAATTTGATCATCAAACATTAATACATATTCTGACTTCTACATGCAAATAATTCCCCTAATATAATTCTTTTTTTTAAACTATTGAAAATACATTTTTTCCTCAGAGCAGTTTTTTCACTCAGCTCATCTAGCTCTGCACCGAGGGTCTCTTAATGGTCCTCAGGCCTCTTCTTTTCCCCTTCTGGTGAATCTCTGCAACCATGCATTAAATAATAAACAGCATCACCCAATGCAGACATAGTAACAGGGTTCAGGATACACAACTCTGAAATATGGCAAGTTGGTTTGAGAAAACAGCAGGAGCAGGAAGATCTTTCTCACCTTCCCTACGGGACACGTCCTAAAACCTGGGAAGGCCACTGCTCTCCGGCCACTCACTTCTCTTCCCACCACATGTAGTAAAAACATGCCCTCCCCATATCTGAAAGAAAGGACCATTTTTATCTCTGAAGACATAGGGAGATGGAAAAATCTCAATAAGCAGGCCTTGCTACACCCCTTCCAGGTCCTTACCATTAGATGATACTTTTTTACCCAATCATACTTTTCCATGACGACCCACTTCTCTATCAAGCCTAGTATAAAAACGCACAGGTTGGCTTATTTCTCTGAGGATTCATTTCCAAAGGTTCCCTTGTCACATTAAAAACATCTATATTAAATAAATGTATTTACTGTCACTCGAACGTCATTTGTTACAGCAGCCCGGCCATTCACCTATAGAAACTGTAATTTTTGTTTTTGAGAAATGTCCTGAGGGTTTGCTTATTTTGTGTTTCTCTTTTACTTCCCTGCTTCACTTCTTTGTCTTTTTCTCTTTACTTGACATCTAAACTGGTCAATATCTTGAATTAGTTTTCATTGGCTTTTAACATTTAGTTCAGTGGTACAAGTAGGCAGATTGTACCCATTATTGTTTTTCTTTCTTTCTTTCTTTCTTTTTTTTTTGGTTGGATGGCTATATTTTATTTTATTTTTTTATAAAATCATAAAGAGGTAGATCATATATATGTTAATGGTTTTATTGGGTACAATGTGCTGATTTCATATACAATTTGGAATGCTTACATCATACTGGTTAATACATCCCTCACTTCATTTATTTAATTATTGTGGTAAGACATTTATACTCTATACTTAATAGATCCGACATATACCCTTGCAATATGCACCATAGGTGTGATCCCTTCATTCACCCTCCATCCATCTGACCTCCCTCCTCCCATCCACCTCCCCCTTTCCTCCTTCATCCTGGGCCACAGTTGTGATCTATTCTTCATATGAAAATGTGTGATTGTAAATTGGTTTCGTAATAGTACTGAGTACATTGGATACTTTTTCCTCCATTCTTGAGATACTTTACTAAGTAGGATATGTTCCAGCTCCATTCATATAAACTTAAAACAGATAAAGTCTCCCTCTTTTTTTAAGGCTGAATAACATTCCATGGTATACATATACCACAATTTATTAATCCATTCATGAGTCAATGGGCACTTGGGTGCCATGACTTGGCAATTATGAATTGAGCTGCAATGAGCAATCTGGTGCAAATATCTTTCTTTTTTTCCAAAAAGAATTTATGTAATTTACTTTTATTAACTGCTTGATCAACCTCTAAGAATGATCTTAGTTTCTTACATTCCTGGCTGCATACTTTTTTTTTTTGTTTTAATTAAATCATAGCTGTGTACATTAATGCAATCATGGGGTACAATGTGATGGCTTTATATGCAATTCGAAATGTTTTCATCAAACTAGTTAACATAGCCTTCGGGTCATTTTCTTAGTTATTGTGTTATGACATTTATATTCTACACCTAATAAATTTCACATGTACTCTTGTAAGATGCAAATATCTTTGTTATAGAGTGATTTTTGGTCTTTTGGATACACTCCTAGTAGAGAAATTGCCTGATTGAACAGCTCAGAAATCTAAAAGTAGACCTGCTATTTGATCCCATTATTTTTTCATTATTATATTACCATTTAAATTTCCCTGCCTGATTTTTTTGGTTGTCGGTGTTTGATTCATTGAGAATGGTTGTTGGTTTTTGATTCATTGAGAAAAGGAACCAAAAACTGTCTCATGACCTCTGACAAAGAAGTACGTCACACCACCATTAAACCACAATGTAAACACTCAATATCAGGCAGAACCTACTAACAAAACCCAAAACATTTAATAAAGTCCTTACTAAGTAGGCTGGCCCTTCCCTAATTAATGTATTTGAGAAAAGATTGTAACAAATTTAGTTGGTATTTATAAATCCTGTTATAAATAGTTCTTGATAAATCTAAACCAGAATCTCCATAAATTACTAGATCATTTTCCAGTGTAAAATCAAAAAAAATGTTTTAATACTGTACTATTTAGCATTTATTTTTAATATATACATAAACTATTCCATGATTTGTATAATATTGTAACATTGTAAATGTTACACACAATCTTTCACAACAGTGTAGGAAACCTTTGTATACTTCCGTGGGTTTTACTGTTCTTTATGCTAAGAATTTTTTTCGTTTGTTTTAAAGTTTGGCTGGGGTCAGGTTTGACCCTGCCACCCTCGGTATATGGGGCCAGTGCCCTACTCAGTGAGCCACAGGTGCCGCCCTATGCTAAGAATTTAAGAGTGACGTGGTTGTTATTCCTTTTACTTATGGTTATTCAACCACCTCATCCTGCCATCTTGACATTCTGGATTGATCCTGAAAACTTAGGCTTCAATGGAAAAGTCATTGCAATTGACTCCAAAAAATAATGTAGTTAGCCATCATGCTATTGTGTACCATGTCTACCATATCCCAGCATCAGATTGTTAGCTCATTTTATACTTGCCTTAAGCTCCAATTGGATCAAGGATTTATTCCCAAATTTTACTCTTTTCTTTGAACCTCACTTCCAATAAAATATTTTGGCCAGTCAGGTTTATTGTTTCTAAATAAACTTTCATTAAAGAATAAATTCATCAGAAGGAGACAGGGTACCTCACAGGATTGACTGAAACAGGAGAGAGGCAGGCAAAGGATTTAGTGGAGAAAAGGGGGAAGCTAGATGCTAAGAACTATGGCTATTGCTTCTGCTGTTGACTCTCAAAGTGCTGATGCCACTTAACACATTATTATTTAGTTGAATTGAAACAAATTCCAAATCTTTCTAGTTTGAAAGATTTATAAACTATGTCCCATTGTTCCAGTTCTTATGGCATTAATAAGATTAAAAGAAGGGAAGCTGCCTTGAGGAGGCATAAAAACTAGTTTTATAAGTCTAACTCATTGTTTACTTGTATTAAATGATAAAATTTTATGAAAATTAGGGAAAAATATTTCTAAAACAATTTGAAGTAGAAAACACAAACATTTGAATACAAGTTAGTTAAACATTTAAAATCTCCATATTTTCCTTCTTCTGTTGTGCATTTAGCATGTACTTAGGTGGCCAGTTAATTTGATGTCTAAATGGTTTTTAAATCTCGTATCTAACTGCCTAGAAAAAAGTTCCAGTGCTAGCATATTTAATATGACATGCTTTTCAATATTTCACTGGAATCACCTAAACCTCCAGAGAAATCATATTCTTTATGGGTCCTATAAATGGTGTCATTTTTAAGAGCACAATTTCAAAAGGCACGTATGAGAATATAGTGATATGACAAACCCTGTCCAGGATATTCAAACAGACACCTAAATCTCCATGGGCCTGGAGAGGGGTCAACACTTATACAATATTTATAATGAAGAGCCCCAGAAACATCTTTTCACTATTACATTTCATGTACATCACTACATTCCCCACCACGAAGCTGACATTTTTACTGGCCGAAGGATTACTGCTTCAAAATCAAACTGGAAATCAAACACTGTTTTTGGCTTGTTTCTTTTTTGGTTTAAAAAGAATACCTTGTAAAGGCTAAAAAATATCGAGTCAATGTAGGTCAAGTTGCATGTTTGTTCCCTTATAAATTATTCAATATTAAAGTGACATAAATTAATTGTCTGAGCATTCAATAATTAGCTACACTAAATTTACCCACACAAATCATCTCCCTAAGACCCTAATATGGGCAAGGCTGATAGTTGATCTCAAGAAATGGCAATGGGTGTGCACCGATAGGTCAAAAAGTTTAAAAATACTGAAAAATAGTCACTGGCCATTATAATGAATGGGGGTCAGCAGAGCCATGTGAAAAAGCAACTGAGACACAAATCCTAGGTGCATATTTCTATTTTTCTACACAAGCATCAGAAGCAAAATGCTTAACATAGAACAGACAAGTAAAATGAACACCGTATTACCAACCGGCAATCGAGGACACCTCTGAGGGAGTGTCAAACTCAGAGACTAGAATTAAACTGAAAGAAAGATTAAAATTAAGTATGACTTTAAAATATTGCAATTACTAGCTTTTATGTACTCTTCCTCAACATGATTATGAAACTGTTTTTGACTATATTAGAAATTAATTTCCTATTATGTATATTATATCCTTGTACATCTTGGAGATAGGTTCTGCTGCCTGTTTTTTATCTTGTATATGGATTATATTTTGGGTTTCTTCTCATGTCTCATGAATTTAAAAGTGTGTGCTAAAAACTATAAATGATAGTTATAAACACCTGAGATTATGTTATAATCCTTTGAAGGGTATCGTTATTTTTTACTGAGGATGTTAATTTACCTGGATTCAAATTCCAGTCCTTACTGCCCCTACAGTGGGCACAGGTGAAATCCATATTCATTTCTTATGTATACCTATGTCCTATATGTATGTGTGTGTTACTGTATAATGATATATACTATTTTATTTTATTTAACATTTTTTCAAGATTTTATCATTTTTGTCTATGAGAGTGATAGTACAAAAAGCTACTCCATTATTACCAAAAGCTAATCCTCAGTTGTGTTTGCTTTTTGTATTTTATATAAATGAAATTATTTACTGTGTATATCTTTACATGGGCTCTCTTTTATGCAATGTTATTTCTGTGATTCATCCATCCTATTGCAGATAGCTATAGCTTATTCATTTTTTTTTTTTTTTTTTTGAATTGTAATATAATATACATAAAATTAACCAGGTAAATCCTTTCATTGTGCAGTTTGGGGGAAGTAAATTCTTTTATATCATCTTGCAACTATCATGCCTATAGGGAGGGACCTTTATTTCACCTTGAAAAACTGAAACTGGCTCGGCGCCTGTGGCTCAATGGGATAAGGCACCAGCCACGTACACCTGAGCTGGCGGGTTCGAATCCAGCCCAGGCCCGCCAAACAACAATGACGGCTGCAATTAAAAAATAGCCAGGCGTTGTGATGGGTGCCTGTAGTCCCAGCTACTTGGGAGGCGGAGGCAAGAGAGTCACTTGAGCCCAGGAATTGGAGGTTGCTGTGAGCTGTGATGCCACAGCTCTCTACCCAGGGTGACAGCTTGAGGCTCTGTCCAAAAAAAAAAAAAAAAGAAAAACTGTAACTGTTTCTCTCCCTCAAGCCCCTGGAAACACTGTTTCTACTTTGTTTTCTGTGAATTTACTCCAACTACCTCATAAGAATGGAAACATACAGTAGAGCAAAGAAATGAGGAGGAATGATGCACATCCACATGGAGTAACATGTTTATTAAATTGAATAACACTAAGAACAATAAGAAACCCATACGCTCTATTTTCAGAAAAAATTGCTCATGCTCTGTGTGTATATATTCAGTTATTATATATGTATCACATATAACGTATGTATGCACAATATGTGTACACAACAGAACGCATATATATGCATTGTGCGTGTATATACTGTGTATTATAATGCATTATATATGACTAATACTAATATAATACTAATACTAATATATATTACTCTATATAATGCAATATGTATGTACATGTATATATGTGCATTTATTGATTCTTGCCTTCAGTTATAGTACTTCCTGTAAATAGTTCAAAACACAATGTTTTCTCTCTTGCTTTATGAGAATTGAATGTAATGGCTTTCAAATTGATAAAAGAGGACACAGTTTAGGGCAATGCTCGTGGCTCAAAGGAGTAGGGCGCTGGCCCCATTACTGGAGGTGGTGGGTTCAGACCTGGGGCCTGCCAAAAACTGCAAAAAGGAAGAAGAAGGAAGAAGGAGAAAAAGAAAGAAGAGGAAGAAGAGGGAGAGGAGGGAGAGGAAGAAGAGGAAAAAGAAGAGGAAGAAGAAGGGGGAGGGGGGGAGGGGCAGGGGAGGGGGAAGAGGAGGCGGAGGAGAAGACAGTTCAATATTCTTTGGTAGCAAGTGCATTGTCAAAGAGAAACAACCCGCTGCACTTGTTTAGTTTCAGCCATAAATCTCTACTATGTCTGGTAAATATTAATGATTCATAGTAACAGTTTCAAGGCAAAGGTGTTATGAGTATTATTTGTAACTTAATTATCATTATCTTTCTCATTGTCTTTTTTTCAGAAGTATTTTCCCATTGGAAGCCAGGCTGGTCTGAAACTCAACATACAGGAATTCCCTCCAGCATCATGTACTTATCCACTGTTTTGAAGTTATTAACACTTTGCAAACTTATTCTTTGATCTTTGGATCATTACAGATAAATTGTCTCCCCACATGGTCACTATGATGAAATTTGTCTGTTTATTTTTAGATTTTGTTTCTCATATGTCAAAATTATACTCAATTCTGCCCACAAAAGAAATGAGAAGAATAATCCCCCAAAATGCAACGCTGAGATAACTCTCTTAAGTTTTAAGGATATTGCATGTCTGAAGACATGGATTATTTGTTTAATCTTAAGCCAGTGAATCTTTAATGTGCTTAAAGAACCAGCTGCCTATGAATTCTTTGCAAACATTGTTAACTAATCATCAAAAGAAGGGTGAAGAGAGAAGTTTTCTATTTTCATAATCAAAACCTATTCCGACTGTGTTTCTTACTGATAAAAATGTAGCATCACATTTTCAGGGTGACACAGACACAGAACTCAGTGTTATCATCCGATGGCACATGGCATTGACAAACCAGAAGAATGTCTCCAGTACAGCTGAATGATGTTTTAAAAATGGTCAAAAATCTTCTTATAGCCACGAGGAAATCCTATATATTAACTGAGGGATCTATTGGTCAACATTATAAGTTGTGAAAAAGAAATACAATTAGTAAAATGTCAGTTACTCCAAAACAAAACAAACATGCCTAGCTTCTATTAATTAGAATTGTAAAGTTCCTTTTACCTCATTGAAAATTCCTTTGTTCCTCCGTTCTTACCTGTCTCCGTGTCAGAAATCTAGCAAATACAATTAGCATTTATTAAACAGCGTTATTCTGCTAGACACTGATAGTATTCACGTACTTTTATTATATTTTCACATTCACAAACACATCGTTAACTCCATTTGCAGCAAGGACATAGGTCAGTGAAGCGTCAGTGGTCCGAGCCCTGGGTGGAACAGCTGCTGATGGGCCAGATCGCTGCTGAAGGGGAGGCTACCCATGGCCTCCTCTGTTGACGCTTGTTAGTCAGAGCATTGCATAATCATATAAACCATTCAAAGCACTGAATAAGTACTTTCAAAAGCTCATCCGAAAGCCTATAATGCCTCCATATGCTTTTCTGAGTGTGTCATGTAACCTCAGTATCAGTACTGTGAGAGCAGCATATGGTTCCTGATGGAACGTAATGGAAAATGACAGGCTGTTTCAAGACGCTCCATCACCAATCTCATGCATAATGCATTAAAGAAACAGGTATAATCAGCACCATTTAAGTCTTCAGCCTCCAGAGAAAACAGCAGCATGCAGAAGAACCAATTATCTGCTTTGATATTGTAAATGGGCATTTTATTTAAAATATTATTCTTTATAATTTATTTTCTTTGGAATCAAGGTCATGGTTTTCTATGTAGAAACAAATAAAAACAAATACACATCGATTTCTGTAATTGAAGTTAACCTTGATTTACACTTCTTGATTTATATCTGGAAAATAAAAGAAATAAATATTTAATAGTACACTTTAAATAAATAAATATTTAAAGGAATCAAGGCCGTAGTATTCAAAGGAGAAACAAGCAGAAACAAATACATATAGATTTCTATAATGGAAGTTAAGCTTGATTTATGCTTCTTGATTTAAATCTGGAAAATAAAAGAAATAATTATTTAGAGGTATATTTTTATTAATAAATACTTAGAAATTAATAAAAATGTGTTAAACTTTATTATTCTGAGAATCACTGGAGTAAAGGTTGGTTTACAATGAGTTATTAATGTAATTATTAGAATCCCAAAGGTATACTATAATGGGCATTAACCTTTGCTGTTAGAATAAACATTTCATAAAATACAGCATTAACTCTAATTTTATTTTATTTTTATTTATTTATTTTCTTCAGGTTTTGGCCAGGGCTGGGTTTGAACCTGCTACCTCCGGCATATGGGGCCAGTGCCTTACTCCTTGAGTCACAGATGCCACCCCAACTGTAATTTTATATTTATACTTATTTGCCCATTTACTGATTCCACAAAAGGTCTTTCAGATATATGATGAAATTAGGTTGATTACATATTTAATAGAAGAGTAGATAATGGTTTTATTCTGTAAATTTGTTGAATATGAATCATGAATTCTTTTCAAAAATGAGATAGATAACACCTGGAGATTTTTTAAAAATGTCTTGATTCATCATAATAAAATGTGTATTGATTTATGTTTTATAGATAAGCATGCAATTTATAAGTTTAGTATCTTGGTTTAATAATCGCTACATTCTCATTTCTAGACATTCCTGCAATGCCTACAAGGTTTTGAACATAATATACTATGCTGATATTCAATCAAATCACATTTAATGTAAAGGGGGACAAAGTTTGAAAATGGGGGAAAATCATACTTTCTGTGGTCACTGACAGCTAAGCCAGTTTAATGGGCACTTTTAGTATCAACATGTGGCTTAAAAAGCAATATTTCCACTGTTCCAAATGACATATTTTAACAACTAATCACCTCATTTTAAAAAAATCACATTGTACTAACCATTTCCATCAGTTAAAGAAAGTAATGTTTTTCATCAAGACAGTTGGTTTCTATAAATCCTATAATAGAAAATAATAATAGACCAAAGACATTTTCTGTTGTAGGCAAACTAATGGCCCACTCCAAAGATGTCAACACCGTCATCTCAAGATACTATTTTACATGGTAAGGGGACTGTGCAGATGAGATTAAGTTACATATTTTTAAATGGAGATTGTCCTAAGGTCAACTTAATTAAGAAGGACCTTATGAAAATGAGTCACGAGGATTAGTCAGAAAGGATCACGTGATCATGACTACAGAGTCTGTAAAGGTGGGTGCCTTTGAGCTACGGAGTGTGGGAGCTTCCAGAAGCCAGAAAGAGACATATGCTTCCTTGAAATTTGCAGAATGAACAGTCTTGCTGACACCTTCCTGTTAGTCTCATCAGAACCCTGATCCACAGAACTATGAATTTCTGTTGCTTAAGCTGCTAAAGTTATGCGATTTGTTACAACAGTAGGAATCCAGTAGCGTTTTACCTTTCTACATCAACCTAAAACCGTCTTCCTTTACATATAGTGTGGTACAGTTAATTACACTTAAGAGTTATTAAATAAATATATTTTACTGTCTAATAAGATCCAGTGTGACAAATGAGAGAAATAAGGTTGAAACACAAATTAAATTTTTTCCATATTTTACACAAATTAAGTCCATCTTCCAAAATTTCATACCACTGAAATTTAAGAGGGCCTTACTTCCTAGTGATGCTTACCTTTCTATACCTCTATTGTCTTTGTTTTTGTTTTTTTGAAGCCCAGGCTATTGGAAGAGATATGAACTAAAGAACAGTTTTCTTAGGATTGGCAGCACTACTGAGGTTGGAATTGGAATATGGAAGGTAAGTGTCCAGTCTTTCTTGGTTAAATAAGCTCATTCATTTATTCAGCAGGGAGATACTGCATACCAGAAATCATAGATAAAGTAGCAAAACATGTACACTCTATTACATGGGGCTTATAATTTATTATTAACCACATGTTATGTATTCATATTGGATGAGTTATTCTTCCAGAAGCTTTACAAAATAATTTTCATTCTTTTCTCATAAGATAAATGAAACAGAAAAGCATAATGGCAGATTTTGTTCAAATGTTGATTTCATGGCTAAAATAGAGTTTTAATTTGCCGTAGTGTTGCAGATTCTTTATATGAAATGATGGTAGGCACTGAATTGGGTTTTATCTCTATTGAAAGTCAACTTATCATTTAAAAAAATTTCTTCAAAATAATGTGGCTAAAGTAGGGTAAATTATCAGGAAGTCTTCAAATTTTCTCTTGGTGTTTTATAACTCTTAGCCATAGATAATCACAAGTCTTTTAAATTTTGATGAACTCTCCAGAAATCTAAAAAAAAAAAAAGTTTGTCATCTATTTGTGCTTTTCAGCATTCATCATCAAATAATTCTATTTTGAATTTAAAATTGTGCGTTTGGAGAGAAGTATTCTTTTTTACAGAGTTCTAAAGTTGTACTTAGTGTATTGCAGTTAGTAACCTTGTAATTGGAGCTAATTAGTCCAAGATGCTGCCTTACCAATGACTAATTTGCTTGGCTTTTAGAAACTCCATTGTATAACCTATGGCCTCATTTTACTTAAAATTAAAATAAGAGTCTTACATTAAATTATACCAAATTAAGACAAATCTAGAATTTTTTTTTTTTTTTTTTTTGCTTTTTTTTTGAGACAGAGCCTCAAGCTGTCACCCTGGATAGAGTGCTGTGGCATCACAGCTCACAGCAACCTCCAATTCCTGGGCTCAAGCGAGTCTCTTGCCTCCGCCTCCCAAGTAGCTGGGACTATAGGCGCCCACCACAACACCCGGCCATTTTGGTTGCAGCCATCATTGTTGTTTGGCAGGCCCAGGCTGGATTCGAACCAGCCAGCTCAGGTGTACGTGGCTGGCGCCTTAGCCTGTTGAGCCACAGGTGCCGAGCCTTTCTTGACATACTTAATTCCTCCTCCCTTTGACTCTGAAGCCTGGCAGATCAAACGGTGGCCTATCTGGGGCTTTCAGGAAGACATTGGGAAGGTTGGTGCTGCTGGACTGAGACAGACGAGCGCCCTCAATCAGGATCATCTCCCATTGCCTGCCGACAAGAGCACGTCTCGGTTCTTTCCTCTTCTCAGAGCAGTGATATTTTGGAAGGGCGAGGAGTGAGTTTTGTACTGGGTGCAAGAAGACTGGGTGCTGGCTCTGCCAACCAAATAGACATAGGAGACATCCCCTCCTTGGCCTCCTTTCTCATAGCTATTCGATGGGAGTTGGTTTACCTTCTGTCATCTCTCATTGCCTCCTCCATCCCCAGCCTACTCTACCTCCTGCCATGCCCTCCTCACTAGGGTCACTCCTTAGATCCACTTCTCCCCTCCCCAGTGACCTAGATAGGGCAGCTCCTTTCTCTACAGCTCTGCTACTTTCACCACTCAAATGCTGTCCTGTGCCTGCTGAAAGAATCCCACCTTAAATGTCCTGACTGGCTCACTCGCCATTCCCATTGGATCTTTGTTTGTAATGGTTCTCCATCAGTTAAAAACTGAAGAGTTCTCAGGATTCAGTTTTAGGACCTGACACCAGCATTTTAGCCTGACCCCTTTAGTAGCTCTCAATAGTTCTCTGGCTTTTAACAGACTGACCTCTTTATCCCAAAAAGCCTTTTTGGGTTCTGATTCTAGGGCAGCCAGATACCAGTGGTCCTTCATTTTATTTCAGCCCAGCCTCTTTATCTGTAAGAATAGAGATGCTTGATTAGATGGTATAAAATAACATCTGATTTATTACTTCACTGCTCAAACCTTTATTCTTTTCCTTCAGGCCTCCACCTGAATATCAACCCTCCTAGTCTTAGACTCCCTTCTAGCCCCTGCCAGTCCTTAGCCGTCTGTCCCTGGGATACTCAATGTCATCCCCTTTACCTTTAGCAGGGACTGTCTGCTTTGTCCACTGTGTTGTCCCAAGGCCTCACCTTGCATGGGAGTCTGACAGATACTGGTGGAAAGATTTATGATGCAGCCCCCCTTGGGAGGCAGGAGGAGCCCTCGTGGGCCATGAGTCTACCTAACAATAGCACTCAACAAAAGGCTGAGTGAAGTGATCTTGGCAGTGGAGCTCCAGGGAAAAGGAAGAAATCCGGGAAAGCTTCCTGACAGAGGCAGTATCTGGACTCACATGGTATATTAAGCATAAAGCACATTCAGACTATCCTGAAAGTGTACAGCTATTTACTCAGAGCTTGGCTACCTTTCCTAAGTGGGTCCAAGAGGACTCTAAGATTCTGGGAAAAATGACTCCCAGGATATTAGGGCTGAGAAAACTGTTTACTCCAAACATATTTTACTTATAAGGAAACTGAGGCCCATAGCAGGACACTGACCAGTTCCTAAAGAAGCCCACACCTAGGCTGCCCGGGGTCTTGTGGTGACTAAGTGTCACACGAGCAACCATTTGATACTGGGAGCTACAGTGGCCAGTGGAACCACAGAGCATGCATGGTTTTTTTAAGGCTTGTTGCTCCTACTTTTTTAGCAAAGAGGTATCTACTTTTCATTTTCCTGAAAGGCACTTCAGGGGGTGGGGTGCTTGTCAGGCTTACAGAATGCTGATTTGGCAGTGGCCTGAGGGTGGTGGTACAGGACCCCTGCTAGAAAGGGCCACAAATCTTTCTGAGGGAGGCATGTTTGTGACTCTTAAGCTCTTTTGACCTAAAACAGAAAGCTGCTTTCTGAGGGAGAGTAAAATAAGCAATAATCTTGGCTTCATTTATCATCCAGGTGCCTCCACAGGAGAGTAGGAACACAAAAGCCTTTTTTGTTTGTTTGTTTTGTTTTTGGAATTTGCAATTGTGTGTTTTGTTAAGTCTTCCCACTAGGCTAGAATCATGAGCTCCTGGAGAGTCAGGCCTGGGTCTTACTCCTGAAATCCCCAGCAAGCCTAGTACAGGGTCTCAATGTTTATTGAACAAACCATCCTTTCCATGTGTATGACTCCTCAGCTTGTCAAGATTTTGCAGAACCACAAAATAAATCCAGAAACCCAGGAAAGAATTCAAGAGATAAAAGCACAAAGGCATCAGATAGGAAAAATACCCAGCAGGTATGACTGAGAGAAGTTTGATTCTTTCAAAATACCTCTAAAATAGCCAAATCTTCAGCAAGTTTTGCTCAAGAAAAGTAAGCATCAAAAAGCAAAGTCAGAAATGAAAAAAGGGATAATGTTAACATGGAGAGATTTTAAAAAAGGAGAAAACCACATTCAACTTTATGGCAATAAATAAAAAATCTAGGTAGGTCAATAGATCTAGAGGATCTATTATGAAATTACCAAAGCTCTTCACAACTATTATCTCAATAAATCCTCACAAGAGCCTCATGCCTTGAACAAGTAGTGCTCCTACTATGTTTTCTAGAAGAAAGGGAGATTCAGAGGTGCATGTCCAGCATAGGGGCCTGATAAGTTAGACTTCTTTGTCTCAAAAGTCATGGCCATGGGAGCCATCTAGACATGGAATCAAACCACTCTTATACTTCTAGTCATTGCCTTAAGTCTTCTGGTTGGACAGCCAGTCTTATTTATTTTTCCACTTGAAATGTCATAAGGGGTTTCACTTTATTTTTACTTCAAAAGCAGCACCATAAAAATCCTTGATGATTAGAGCTCCAGCTGTCTTAAGTTGTTTGTCAAGGGATCAGTTACTTAAATCTCCTATGGAGGGAAACAATTTCAGGCAAGAAGCCATGGGAGCTGAAAAACACAAATGTCTCATCTCTGAAAACTTTCAGATTCCCTCCTGTTCACTGCCTGGCCTGCCCCCCTTCCCACCATCTGCTCTCCAGTGAGCAGATCAAATTTGGGGGCTAAGGTACTCTGGCGCCAAGGACTCAGCCCCTCCATGCTTCCCCTTGCCCCCCACCTAACTCAGAAATCCAACACCAGGACCCAAATGGACTGCAACCACATAAAAACACAGAGTAAAGTTTATAAAGCTTTATTAAACATTTCAAACAGCTGTGCAACGAACACACCAGAAACAAAAGCTTCAGAACAGCAGTCCAAACGTTTCACAAGTGTGGCCTCACAGCCTTAAGATGGACTGCCTCCAATTCTTCCTTTGACTGGCCCACCTCCCTCTGCCCTCAGGCAAGAGAAAGGGATGGTTCTGACTGGAAGGACAACCATGCTGATCCCCAGTGGGCAGGGCCAGGAGAAAGTCTCATTCGCCAACACTTGTTACTGAAGCGCAGAAGAAGAAAGAAGCAAGTGACAGTCACAAAGTCTTCCTGTGTGTTCTTCATAATGTACAGTCTACATGCGCAGGAACGGAGAAGCTCCTGGTAGGAGGACGATGATCACTGCTCCCTTCTGTCTTGTCTGAACCACCTCCGAGTCCAGTGTGCTGGTCACTCTGCAATCCCCATGCTAAATAAAAACTGCAGCGGCACCTACTATATATAGCTAGCTAGTGCTAAAACTCAAAATCCGAACACGTTTGATAAAGCTTCTTTAAAAGGAATATATACGTGTATTTGTATACATATACACACACACAGGGCACATCAAAAAAATATTCAAACACCTATCAAGGGGATCATGGCAGTTATGAAACACACAAATACTTTCTCACTCACTCAGCTGGGGACTGCTAGATCTATGCGAACACATCATACCTCAATCCTGCAGAGCATGCACAGGAGATACAATGAGGCCCCCCTCCTCGGGAGAGTTGAGAAAGATGGGAGGAAGGACAAAGGAGGTGGGGCTGGGCCAGCAAGCAGGAGCCCAGACACCAGGTGAAAGAGTAATATCTATGTGTTGTTTCCTTTCTTGAAAATGAAGTGGAGAAAATATTGGGAGATTTGTGGACAACAAACAGTCAAGACATTTTTCTGTCTAGCCTGCTGAACAAGGAAAGGATGAAAAAGCGAGGCTCTCGGGCGTCAGCAATCTCTTCAAATTCGAGATAAGTGCAAAAAACGAGCCCTGTTTTAGACAGGTGCTCCCCCAAAAAGGAAAGGGGTAGAAGAGCAGGGAAACTGGGAGAAGGACTGAGGAGTAATTTTCTGGGAAGGAAGGAGACCCGGACAAGGAGGGGTCACAGAGGTGACAATGAGACTGGCATTTTATCTGCCAAGGTCACTCTGGGGCGGTTGACCAGGATGGGTGCAGACTCCTCACAGAAATGAGGCGAGGGGGGTGGCCATCCTGCAAGCCAGGACCAAGGTGGGGACAGAACACACACAACCACAAGATCACCCATGACTACAGGACTCTACAATAAAAGCACCGATCAGTGCCATTATTCACATTATAAGGATAAAACATCACAGGCCAAAAAGGCGCCATCAGGAATGTGGCACCCGCGGGGTTGCGGGATTTGAAACTCCAATGCTTTATGACCTATGTCAATGCCTCCCCTCCCGTCTTCTGCTTCCTTGGAAAGCTAACAGAGCACAGGCTGTTAGGTGCCCACAACACCAGGGTCATGCGCCGATTCAGGAAGCGGGGAATCGGAGCAGTGGTACAGGAAACAATTTCCCCAGCAGCTATAGCAGATGAGAAACAGGGCTGCCAGGAAAACCAAGGCACAAATTGTGCAAGGTTTCCGCTCCAGGAGGAAGCTGAGCAGGTAGAAGCCCATGAACATGGAGTGGCTAAACCACAGGGCGGGGTTGAGGGGCTTGGGGATGAGGAGGACAGGCAGCAGCCACTGGAGGCAATACATGATCTCTGCCGGGCAGGACCTTCGCCAAGGCTGCCAGGCACCGCTGCAGGAACCGACCCAATGGGAGCCAGGGGGCGCAGGCGGCTGCCCTCCGCTTTCTTCAACCCTCACTCTCCAGGAGCTGAGCCGCTGTGCTCTCTGGCTGTCAGCCTGGGATCACCAAGGCAGCAGGGATCCTGAAGAGAAAAGTCAACATAACAGACAAACCAACAAAGGACATACACACAGACAAAAAAAAAAAAAAAAAAAAGAAGAAGAAAAAAAAAAGGAAAAGAAAAATAGGAACAGAATGTATACTTATTTGGGAAAATGGATCATGGTTAACAACAGCAAATGTGAATGCCCTTTCCTCCCTGCCCACCCATGGAAGTTCCATTCCTCTCCAAGTCACCCATTCGGGAAGCCTCCTGGGATGTCTCCCCTGGGCTTCTCCTGGGGCCTCGGGGAGAGGGCTCACTGGCACGGTCCCCACAGTGGACTGGCTTTGCCTGGGCCCTGCCGGGCAGAGATCATGTATCGCCTCCTGGGGCTGCGGCCCGTCCTCAAGGGGCCCAGACCTCACAATACCGCCCTGTGGTTGCCGCAGGACCGCCATGGTCTCTGTGCTATGCTCCCACGTGGTAGGATAAGGTCCTGTATCTAGTATCTCTCCCGGCAATAGGTGCTCGGGCAAATGAGTGGCGAGTTAAAGTAGTTAGCGGTACACTGCGGGGAGGAGGAGCAGTAGCTAACAGGCAGAGGATCTTTGAAAGCTGCAAGTGGAGGCGGCACCACCAAATACTTTGTATTAAGATGGCAGCCTGGGCCAACGTTGCATTTTTCAAGTGCCCCAGCATCATTTTGCCAAAACCAGCAACTTCTTCGAAAGTCAATGCAGAGAAAATCACTATGCCACTTCATCCAAACTGAACTCGTTTGGATCATTACACTTCCATCTGCTGCTGGCACTGTATAGAACCAGACCTTCAAGAGCTTTTAATCAAAATTAATTTTCTAGCCACATAAGGGTAAATGCCAGTTGGCCCATGTCAGGTAGCTTGCTAGAGAGAAGTGCTTGGCGGGCCACTGGTACACCGGGGCCGAGCTCAGAAACCGCGTTTGGGTCTTCCTGTCCGAAAACCCGCGCTCCGCGAGCGACTTGGCAAGACGAGCGCTCATTCGCCTCGCGTGGAAACGCGGCTGGAGTAGTCACAATCCTCTGGTAGCTGTAGAGAAACCCGGCTCCATACTCCAGCTGCTCAGCACAAGGGTACAAAGAACCATTCTGGCTAAAGCAGACCTACCGGAGCCTGGGGGAAGGGAGCGGAAGACAGAGATAGAAATGTCCGGTCCCGGAGAAAACTATCCCGACACATTCCGACTACTTCTCCGAAAAGTTCACTCCCCACGTACACAAAGGGTGCTGATCCTGCCTGCATCCCTCCCGCAGAGTAGATCCTCGGTGACTACCATTTTTGCGCCCAGAGTACACGATCCTGGTTTAGCTCACTACAGTAGGCACCTCGTCCGCAGATCATGATCTTGCTACCGAAAGAAGCAGGATGCAAAGAATCATAGGTGGTTACGCGATCAGGGACTCTAATGAAGCAGAAAACCTGGGCTTAAAACTCACACGCCGTGATGCCAAGGTTCCTGAAAGGGGCACCTTTTTTGATCTACAGGCAGATTACTCCTCCCTAACTTCGGTTTTTCATCCGTGCCTAAGGTGGAATATGCGGGAGCACCGAATACTAGACTCAAATTTGCAGGCTCAGAGAGAAGGGCGCAGCACCAAGAGGTTTGCACCCCGCACCCTTGCCCCTATGCTCTACCCAGAGTCTCAGTACCCTTCCATTTTATATGAAAATTCAAAAGCACGGCGGAATCTTCTGGAAGGGGGCTAAGATGGAATTCAGAAGGCGGGGGTCGGTGTGGAAAGAGCAGATGGATTATTTTGTTCCTCTCCTGGCGAATGAGGAGTGCCCCCACCCACCCCTCCTCGTGAAGCTCCCCCAAGCACGCATGCGCAATTAGGTGGCGGGCGGGTACTTAAGGCACGGCCGCAGCAGCTGCGGCAGTGCGCCCAACAGCGGACTCTGAGAGACCAGCAGACCGCGGCGAACCCTCGCTGTCGATCACCCATCCACCACTCTCGGAACCATGGCGGCAGTGGCGGCAGCCTCGGCTGAGTTGCTCATCATCGGCTGGTACATCTTCCGTGTACTGCTGCAGGTAAGTGTGTTGGGGTTCTGGGTGGGAGATGATTCCCAGCGCGTGTCCCCCAAACCCGCAAGCTTGCGTCGCGATTGCCGCCTCCCATTCCGATTGCCGCGATCCTTGCCCGCCCAAGTGCCGCTTTGCCAGCACCGCGCGTCCCCCACCCATTCCCTGCGCCGTCCTCTTAGCGCAGACCCTCCCCAGTGCGCCCGTGCCCGGCTGGGAACAAAGACTCGGGGCGCGGCGGGCGACCGCTGCGGACGATCAACCGAGGCTTTTAGCGACTTACGCGGTAAGAAAAACCCGCTACACCCAGACTTGACCCCGGGAGGGAGGCGGGGCGCTTCTGTGTTGTCAGACTTTACAGCTCGCAGAGCAAAAATTTTCCGCCTTAAAAAATTGCGCATTGCGGGGAAATTTTCTTGTAAAATATACATATACGTATAAAATGCTTGTGAGGTGGGACGAAAATTAAGTTATAAAAAGGCATTCCTCAGAAAAAAAAAATCACTTCGCAAAAAACTGCACAACGAATTAGAGGAAAAAGTAATTCACAGAAAAAAAAAAGAAACGCGCATTGCAGGAAAAATAAATCAGACAAAAGCCCTTGGCAGAAAATTGCATTAGATACAAGGCTCATTGCAGAAAAAAATTAGACAAAGGCGCTAACTTAAAAAAAAAAAAATCAGAGAAAAACACTCTGAAGAAAACAATTAGAGGAAAAAGGCCCTTCGCAGGAAAATTGGAAGGGGGAAAAAAAGAGCTTCTAAAACACTTTATAGAAAAACAAAAACAAATAGAAGCAAAGGCGCTTTGTGTAAAAAGAAATAAGAAAGCGCTTTGCCCATTAGAGAATTTACCCTAAAAGCTCCCGTTGCAGGAAGAATTCCCTGCTAAAGGAATCCTTTGCCAAAGGAATCGCTATTTCCTTCAAGGTGTTCCTGGAATGCTGCATTTACTGGGTAGGATTCGCTTTTCGAAATCCTCCAGGGACACAGCCCATTGCAAGAAGTGAGGTATACCTAAGTTGTGGGTCCAATCAGCTTGCCGCCATGCAGCTCTCAGCACAGTTGGAAAAGCTCCAGCTGCCCTGACTCGTGGACAAGCTGTGCCTGCGCCCGCCTCTCCAGCCTACGCTGGACAGACAGGCGGGGCAGGGGGCGGGGCGGGGGCGGGCACAGCAACACCACACATGCTGCAGGCGCTCTTCACTAAGGGCAGGGTTTCTCACTGCAGGTGTTCAGGTACTCCCTCCAGAAGCTGGCGTACACGGTGTCGCGGACCGGGCGGCAGGTGTTGGGGGAGCGCAGGCAGCGAGCCCCCAACTGAGCCCCCATCTCCCAGCCCTGGGCGGCCGCATCATCAGGTGCTCCTGTGCATCTCCGCCAGCATGGGAGCCAGAGCCGCACAGGAATGGGGGGTCCCCTGTGCTCCCTCGCCAGAGGAGCACTTGGCAAGGTCAGTGAGGGGCCAGTAGGCCCCCCGGAGAAGCTGTACCGACAATGAAGACGATACCAGATCCCTTCCCAACCCCTTTGCCCCATCCCACTGAGGGGCAAGGTAAGGGAGGAGGGAGAATAGGGGGAGCAGATCCCTGAGATCTGGGTATAGGCACCAATTTCTGATCTGGATCAAATCGGGACAGCACCATTCCAGCCCCGCAGCCACAGCCATACCAGCAGGCCCACTACGAAGATCCAGACACTACACCAGCCAGCAGAATGGACATTCTGACATCACCAGCCAAAGCCCTAAATCTCAGTGCAACCGAGAAGGCATCAACTATGTGCCTGTGTGGCAGGACTCTGGAGGGGGTTAAGAAATGGGAGTAGGGCCCTCTCAATTGTCCCCTGCCTATGGCACATGCATTCCAGCCTTGCTGCCTATGCTTCCTCAAGTCCCCTTTCTCCCCTCACTGCCCCCCCAAGCCCCAAACCCCAAAGAAATGCATCACTTGATTTGGACCTATTCAACCAGTAAACAAAAGAATTCCATCTTTACTAAAATGCCTTCTCCACAGCCCCCCCTCACTGATCTTGCTATTCCCTGGTCTCACGCAGTTGTGGTCAATATTGTGGTAATCGCTAATTGTACTGATTGTTAAGTGTGCATTAGTTGTGTTTCCCCAGCTAGATTGTAAGCTCCTGGAGGACAGGGACCACCTCTACAAAAAATAAAAAAACAGTACCTCCCCCATCTCGCACAGTGTCCCAGGACCCTGCGGGGTGGTGGAGGCGCACCAAAAAGTTGTCTCTTGTGACTTCTTTTGCAACATTGACACACTTCTAAGACTGGGCTGATGTGCCCATTGTGGAGTAGGCACATCACTTGAGGGAAGGAAGGAAATGGGGGGAATTGGAGTAATGTGCGCTCCTCACACTCCCGAACCCATCTCAACTGAACACTGTCCTGAGATAAAGGACTGTCCCCCCCCCCCAAAGGGATTGGTGTCTTCACTTGTGGTCCTGAAATAAAGGACCACAGCATGAAATCACTATGGGAAAGCTGGGAGGTGAGGAAAAGAGTGGGAGTAGCCCTCCAAATAGGGTACTAGGGACCAAGGGGGGTGATTTCAGAGCAAGCTTCATTTCAGGTCTCCATTCAGGAGGCTCAAGGAAATGAGCACTGGGGAGGGTAGACACTGGCCTGGACAACGAGTAGAGGATAAGAGGTGTGGTGTGGCACCTCCTCCTCCATCTTAACACTTTAGGGCCCAATAGCCACCAAGACTGACTGCTACAAGGGCAACCCGCAGGACCTTACTACACTCCAAGATCTCCTGGCCCCACCCTGCCCCATAAACCTCTCTCCCCATAACTGGGTTCTGTACTTTTCCCAGCACTAGACTCCTTATTCTTAGGGACACCAACTGGGTCCCTGGCCCTAGACTCTCCTGCCATCATGTCAGGGCAGGTGGTGGCTGCTCAGCTTCAGACTTCTCTCTTCTCTCCCACTCCTCAGTGGGGCTCTTCTTACATGGGGTCAAGTGACTCTCACCAAATGGCCCTGTCACCTGTTCAGCCTCATCTTGCTTTATGTGTTCCTGTCACTACACACCTGTTCCTGGGTCAACACCAAGAGAGGGAGTTAGAGAGCCATAAATCTCTCTTGCCATTTCCTAAAATCCCTTAGTCACAGTTGTCACAAACACTTCTGGAGCACAAAGTACCTTGCCCCCTTGAGTTTGATGTTTCCTTCCCCTAAGCAAGCCCCTTAAGTTTCTCAGCCCAGTCACCAGCACCTGAAAGCACCTACAACTTCATTCTGCAGCAGAGAATGAAGGGGGTGGGGGTGAGGGTGCAGATCTTGGTTCTGGTTTGGCTTTGCCATCAATAAATCTAGGGAACGCAGACAGGTCACTTTCCATCCCTCACCTTCAGTTACCCCTCTGTAAGAGGTCCTTTAAGATCCCAGTGAACCTAATATACTAGAAACACTCTGCTGTCCAAGTGGCAATTAGGACTTATCCGGACTTGGTTAGGACGTGCAATCTGAGACTCCATCTTCCTTAGGCTGGGCGGCTACAGCTGCTACCATAGCCTGAAGGTGAGGCAGGTCTTCTCCTGTCCCAGACTGACTCATCAGCAGGCAATGCCTGCAACCCCTCCCTCTGAAGCCCAGATCTTGGCAGTGATCTCAGTGCAGGCCTCAAGACTGGGAGTTTCTGTGGTTTTCCACAGTAAACCCACAGAACTATGGACATATTTCAACATATGTTCTCAATGAAGGATGACCCTCCCCTCAGTCTTTGAGGGGTGTGCCCACAGCCCCACTGCTTCAGATGCTCTAACGTCAGCCCAAATTACAAGGTAGCTGAGTTCAGGGAGGTAGGCCAAAGCAGCACAGAAAAATCTCTGCACACAGTTACCACCCTTTAGAAGACAAGAGGCTGCTGGTAGTTCCAGAGCTTTCCAGATGATCTTGGCAAAGCCCTTTTCCTCCATCCATCAGCAGGGCTCTGAGCGTGGTGGCATGGTGAGACGACTGACTTCCAGGCAAGGGCTGCCCTGGTGGCCTGCACCTGCATGGTTGGTCTTGAATGTGCAATGTCCATACCCCACTTTTGTCCTCTACCCTTAAACCCTCATGTTCTGGTAGCAAACTTAACCCACCAGAGTGACAGATATTCACTTTCCATCCTATGCAATGCCTAGAAATCTAGTCCAAATATATCTTGTTTATAAAAATTTTTTCCACAAGCTATACCATTAAAACATTTTATTCTGAAAGAGAGCAATGGGAGGTGTTGAAAATGACTAGTGTTTTTATTGCAAAGCCCTCAGTTGCAGCAATAAATGTCCCTTTTCTAAACCATCACTTGCTCCCATAAGACTTTGCCCCCAGAAAGCCAAGGACAGAACAAATGAGTTGTGAGGGGACTGGAATGGTGTGTGGGATCCTGCAACAGATGGGACTCTTGGGACTAATCCCCAAGAAGGATGTTAGTTTCTTAGCCTAGCAACCTGAAGTTAAGTATGGAGGTGAGGGTGGGGTATTAGGTACCACAGCTTTCAGAGGTGTGGGCTGCTATGTGATACTGTTGCCTCTATCTATGGAGTATTTGGATTTGACAGAGGGAAGGGATATCTCTTCTCTGGGCAGGGCAGGGGCAGGTTTTTTGAGCTTCTGCTGTAGGGCCAGCAACATCTTATTATACCTTGGTTGGATGGGGAGCAGGTTTGCTGTGAACCATTTACTATTTTGAAACATGTTGTATCTCCTCAGGAGCCAACACCCCAAAGGGAGATTCTGAATTTGCCCTTAGCTTTTCCCTCAGAGACTTAAACATGTGCACACATGTACACACACGAAACCCTAGTCTAACTACAGTGTCTTTTCCCCTGGTGACCTCTGAACTTCCTCTATTTGCCCCAGAGAAATATTGTCATCATGTTCTCTGGGAAGGATCCCATTTGTCCTCCCTTCCCTCCTTTTCCCTCCCACAGGGCCCATACCCCAGTAGGATCCAGATTCCTGAGCATTTCCAGAGTAGGAAGTCAGAGAGGCAGGCAACACATGGTCCTTGGTCTATCACCCAGTGACAGGCTTGAAATGGAATGCATGTGTTTCAAAGATAGGACCACAACAACAAAAAAAGACAGCCTAACCTAGATTCCTCTTTGAAACAACATATTACAGATAAAAGATTAAGCTGGTTTTAGCAGCAACTCTAACAAGACTAATTTCAGATATAAAATTGACTTGGCCGTTGGAAATCAACCAGGCTTCCAGTGACCAATCTTTTGACAGATTTGCTCCACGTTGCTTAGTCTCTGATTTAAAACAAACAAGCAAACAAGAGCTAACACTTGGCATTAGCACTTAAGCTGGAACTTTTTTTTTTTTTTGGTGCCTGCTTTGGTGTTGCGTCCAGAAGGTTGATGGGATGGTTGGACCATGCCAGGCAGGGTAGAGAAGCTGTCCCCAACACACCAGTTCCCTGAAGGGGATAAAAGACGATCCGAACCTATAAACAGGAAGGCCGCAGTCTCCCAACGTTTAGCGTTGAAAAGGGAGGCCTGGAAGGAAACTAAACAAGGTTTGGAAGAAGGAAGGAAAAAGCTATACTGTCCCCCATCCCCCATTTTTCCTTTCCAGGCCATTAGTGTGCCAGGCATTCCGTTCGTTCAGCTGTCCTTGAGAGCACACATATTAGAGGAGAGAGAACGGGTGTCTAGGTTTGATGTAAAGTTAGAGTAAGAAGCGCCCATAATTTGAAGCACAGCGTCAACCTATCCCCCCCCCAGACACGGAAGCGGGACCCGGGCGGGAGACCCTTTTTCTTCCCTCTCCACCACGCCTTCTGATTAAAGAAAATGCAACTGAAGTCGTGGCGATGGAGTGACAAGCCTCTCAAAAGGTGGGCCCCTGCCTTGGGATCCGGAGCTTCAGAGGCGGTGGTCGCGCTCCTCAGCCCCGCGCCTTCCGGCTGCCTGCCTCGTCCTGGAAAGGTTCTGACCTTCGAGGCCAGAAGGAGAACGCAGGAGCCCAGTGACCCCGCTCTTGAGCTGCGAAGGGACACCTAAGGCCCAGGCTA
This sequence comes from Perodicticus potto, assembly GCA_963574655.1. Classification (NCBI taxonomy): domain Eukaryota; kingdom Metazoa; phylum Chordata; class Mammalia; order Primates; family Lorisidae; genus Perodicticus; species Perodicticus potto. The sequence continues at coordinate 31,079 of CAUYRH010040815.1, forward strand.
TGGCCAAGAAGGGTATCACCTGACGCGGGACAGCGCTGCCCCCTCCCCCCGGGAGTGTGCGGAAGGAAAATCCCAGTGAGGGAACCCGGCGACGCCTAAGGTGACCCAGAAGGGACAACATGGCGGCGAGGCCGCATCGAGGGCCTCTCATCCCGCCCCTAGCAGGCTGATTCCACGGTACCTGCGAACCCTGCCATGGCGCCGCCGCCACTGTGGCCGTCGCTGCCGCAGCCTGCTTCCACCTCAGCCTGCCTCCGACGCCGCAGGAAACCGGGGAGACGCCCCCTTCGTCTTCTAGTCTAGCCGGCCGAGGACCCTTCTGGGGTAGGGCTGCCTATAGAGACGCCTGATCAAAAAGCCCAAATTGGGGGACTACTCGTGCCCTATAGAGCCCTAATAACCGCCACAGACGACCCTTTGAAGACTTTTCACGTAGTTTTGAAAATGTCTGGGGGCGATGAAGTCTTCAAACCCGAATAATTTATAATCAGGCGCATCTGGGCAGCCCCGCATCACGGGTCCATAGTCCCCTCATGCATATGCAGCAGATTGTGATCTTTACTCATTGAGCGCTCAGCGGGCGTGGCTTAGTCTGGTGTGGGCGAGTCCTGGCTCTTGACGTGCCGGGTAGATGGTCCGTGAACTCAGGGAAAAACCTTCTCGTGGCTTGATGTCCACTCGGTCCCTGATCCTTTCATCAAGGTCCCAAGGGTTAGGAGCGGAAATTTCCGGGTTCAGAAGTAGGGGCCTGCCTTGGGTCAGATACCTGGCTCCTCCCTTCGCCCTGTACCGAGGGCATGTCTGCTCATCCCTGCTCTCAACTTCTCACGTCTGAGGAAATGCCTGCCTCAGAGTTGTTTTGGGGATTGAATGAGTCAGCGTGTTCATTTATTAGCTAATTGAACACATTATTTGAGCGCTATGCGCAATAGTAGTGCTAAAGGCAAGCAGGTAGAACGGTGACCTCAAAGCACTGCCAATCTGATAATCGCTGGGTATTAATAATTTTAATCAAATCAACATAGTTATGCGCGATGGGAAATGCTGTGAGAGAAAGTAAAGAGTGTTTACGCAAAATTTATGGTGTCCTAATGTAGGGTGAGAGGTGAGGGTGGCGCCTCCTTGGGAAGATGGCATTTAGGCTAAGAACCAAAGGAAAATCAGGAATTGTGCAGGGTAAAAGTGAAAAGGGACAATATTTTAGGTAGAACAACTTGTCTCTGAGTGGAGGCAGGAAGGAGCAGAGTGAAGGTGAGAGGTGAGCAAGGAATAGGGGGTAGGTAGATCTACGTAATTAATTTGACTCTTATCTTGAAAGTCATGGGAAGCCACTTTCATCAGGGGAATGATATCAAATTTGGGTTTCTTAAGCCACCCTGGCTGGAAGAGTGTAGGTGTGGGGAGACCAGTCAGGAGGCTGTTGCAGCTTTCCAGGCATAAAGTAATGATGACTCAGGGTGGTGGCCTGGGGAGGTGGAGAAAGAAAGGATGTAATAGAGAATGTGTTATTGTTGGGCAATAACACCTAACTGGGTTTTAGTCTTGAGTGCAAGAGCCTTTGACCATGATGATGTTAAAGCCTAAAGAAGGAACAAGCTGAGGGAGACAATCAAAAGTTTGACTTTGAGAGTGGTACCTGTGGCTCAGTGAGTAGGGACCCCACGCCCGAGGGTGGCAGGTTCAAACCCGGCCCAGCCAAACTGCAACAAAAAAATAGCCGGGCGTTGTGGCAGGTGCCTGTAGTCCCAGCTACTCGGGAGGCTGAGACCAGAGAATCAGCTAAGCCCAGGAGTTGGAGGTTGATGTGAGCTGTGATGTCGGCACTCTACCGAGGGCGACAAAGTGAGACTCTGTCTCTAAAAAAATAAATAAATAAAAATAAAAAATAAAAAAAGTTTGGCTTTGAGAAGTGAAGTTTGAAATGCCTGGGGAGCAGGTAGGTAGACCGGGTGAATAGGCGATTTTATATGAGCTGAACTCCTCATCTCAGAAGGGAAGCCAGGGCTGGAGATAGAAATTTGGGCGCCATTAGCACACAGCTCATGACACCAATGAGAACCCAAGGAAGAGAAGATAGACAGAGAAGTGGGCAGAGGCAAAAGAACCAGGAAAGGAAACTCAAAAGCAGTGGTTAGTTGGGTATAGAGCTCAGCAGGGATGATGCTATGGAGGAGAGCAATGGCGCCTTTGGGTTTAGGAATGATGAGGGTTTGTGGACTGTATCCTTTATGTTGTAAGTTCAAAAAGAAAAAGAAAAAAACTCCTAAGTTATCTGGCTTAAAAACATAGCCTGCCACTCAGTGGCAGATGAATGGTGTGGCTTGGCTATGTCATCAAGGATTCATATTTCATCTCTCTGCATATGCTGTCTTTGTGTTGGTTTCATGCTAATGGCCACCCAGTTCCTGGGGTCACATCCAAGTCTCTACCTGAGACTCAGTCAGCCTAGTATGTGACCTCTCACCATCCTGTTGCTTATGGACTAGGGGATCAATGCATGCATTTTAGGAACAGCTGGTATCTAGCACTGGAGGGAAAAGAATCTTGTAGTGGAAGCTCTTGTTTAGAAAAAGACAAGAGCTAGGCTTGGTGCCTGTAGCTCAGTGGTTAGGGCGCTGGCCACATACACCAGGGCTGGTGGGTTCAAATCCAGTCCGAACATGCTAAATGACAATGATAACTACAACACAAAAAATAGCCAGGCATTGGGGCAGGTGCCTGTAGTCCCAGCTACTTGGGAGGCTGAGGCAAGAGAATCACTTAAGCCCAAGAGTTTGAGGTTGCTGTGAACAGTGATGCCCCGACACTCTACCAGGGCAACAAAATGAGACTCTGTCTCAAAAAAAAAAAAAAAAAGAGAAGAGCTAAGTGTTAGTGAGGATGTGGAGCAACTGAAAATTCTTGCACACTACTAACACCAGAGGAAATTGGTACAGCCACTTTGGGAAACTGGCAGGATCTACGACATCTAAGCAACACCTGTGCTATGACCTAGAATTTCTACTCCTAGGAATTTACCAAAGAGAAATGAGTGCCAATGTCTACAAAAAGACTTAGGCAAGTGTTCATAATAGATTTATTCATAGTTCAAACTGGAAATAGCTCCATGTCTATGGACAGGAGAATGGATAAACAAATTGTGGCATTTTCATCCAATTGAATGTTGTGATTTTTTTTTTTATGTAAAAGAACAAACTACTGATACATGTACCGTACCAATTAATCTTACCTATAGTATATGAAGCAAAAGAAGCCATACACAAAAACAGTACATACCATATGAATCCAGTCATAGGAAGTTTAAGGGCAGGCAAAGCTGATGTGTGGTGATAGAAATCAAAATGGTAATTATCAGGTTGGGAGTAGGAATGGGAAAGGAGCAAGAGGGACTTTTCTAGGATGCAGGGAAAGGACTGTATCTTAATCTGGTTGGTGATTACATGAGTAAAAATTCATCAAGCAATGCCTTAAGACTGGGGGGCTTTATGTACTTTGTATATGTTATACCTCAAGAAATAGAAAAAAAAGGTGTTCCACTGTCCCATGGCATGTGTGACATATGTTGCCAAGCAAGAAATCAGAGGTCTGTTTGGGGGGATATCATCTTCCAGTAAGTTCATGGGAGGCCTAGGCATTAACAATGCCTCAATGGCCAGCCCTTTTCTCCTTGGGGTCTCAGGAAGCTGGACAAGGTGAGGTAGGGCTTCTCACTCACATGGGGCTGGCTTTTGCTCAGCTGGCACTTTTTCTCTCTCCCCACAAGACTGCTGTGCCTTCTGAGCTCAGTTCCAGGTGATAGAAACAACACCAACACTGGCCCTGACTTGGAAGACCTCTGGAATGTCTTTTTGCCATAAAACTTTGCCGAGCAGACCTCACCTCCCTGCCAAGGTGCCCCTACTCTCAAGACACCCAGACTCACCTCGACGCCTGCTCTCTTCTGCTCCAAACTCCCCAAGTCTTGTTAATTTCTCCTGAATCCCCCTCAAGCCTTTGTTTTCTCTACTGCCAAAGTTCAATCTGGAGGCGGTAACTGTTGAATGACCAAAAGGCCAGGCCAAGCTTTTTCATTTGTCCCACAAACCTCCAATTCAGCTGCTAACCAGGTCCCTACAATTCTAGTGGAACTGGATGGCAAATTTGGGGCTAAATGATCAAGAATCAGGAAAGGGTTGTATTATGGACAGAACAATGTTTTATGAAATCACAATACCCACTTTCCTATACCATCACTTTTTTTGAAAGCAATGGTATTTCTTTACCAAGACTTAGATTCAGAAAATTCAATCTGTAATGGACCAGTAGTTAAATACTAAAACATCAAAGCAGCTATGTGATATCAAAAGATTTAACATGTAATATGGATCATTGTTACCAAGATGATCATAGAAAGAAGTGCACTCTGGGATAGCACATACTGAAGCCAGTGTGCTGGGGTTTATTTCCATTTTACATTTACTAGCTGTGTGTCCTTGAGCAAGTTAATAAACCTCTCTGTGCCTCAGTGTCCTCATCTGTAAAATAGGGAAGAGGTTACGTTCTCCCTCAAATGGTTGTTTGCAGGGATTCAGTGAGTTCATTTTTTTTTTTTAAGGCAGAGTCTTGCTCTATAGGCCAGACTAGAATGCAGTGGCATGATCATAGCTCACTGCAGCCTCAAACTTCTGGGCACAAGCAATCCTCTTGCCTTAGCCTCACGAGTAGCTTGGGACTACAGTTGTGTGCCAGCACACCCAGCTAATTTTTAAGTCTCTTGTAGGTCTTGCTATGTTGCACAGGCTGGAACAAATTCCTGGCCTCAAGCAATCCTCCCACGTCAGCCTACCAAAGTGCTAGATTACAGGCATGAGCCACTACGCCCAGCCAATGACTTCATGATATCACCTGCTTAGAATAGCACCTGTCACATAGCACTCATAGTTACCTATTATTGCAAATGGGTAAAAGTATCCCAGGGACTGAAAGTGCTAAGGGATCTCTGGTAGGGAGCCAACCATGCCCCATAAGGCTCCAGGATAACTGGGTTCAAATCTTCCCTTGGGAAGACCCTTTTGTTCCAGACTTTTTAGAGGCTTCCTCATTTGAGAAGCGAGTGTTATTTTAGTCAAGTCTGTGGTGACACCTAGTGGTAACATGTGGAACTGCACAATGTTCTTATTGAATTTTCATCACCTCATTAATGATACTACTAATAATACATAATATTAAGCTCTTACTATGTGCGAGACAGTGAAACTGTCTCAGTTAATTTTAGCGTAGCCCTAAGAAAAAGGGGCTGTTATCACCCTTATTTTACAGCAGAGGAAACAAAGGCTCCGAAAGATAAAGTCAGTTGCCTCAGGCTAGGGAACAGATTTGAACCCAGGCCAGAGGGAACTGAAGTATGAATTTTTAATCCCTTTACGCCTGGCTTCTGGGTGAGTCCTTGAAAACATAAGTCATATTTCTGGCCATATACAGAACATAACTCGAATCTGTGGCTTTTTAAGGGGGAATAAATGAAGCTCAGACTCCCATGCTTGGATAATCTGCAAAATACTTCTCCAAGCTCCACTAGAGAATTTGGAATGCACAGAGAAAAGTCTTTCCCAGAACATTATGAGCTCTAAGGACTAGCTGTGAAACTTAAACCAGGGTCCCAGTTGTTGCACATTTTATTTATTCATCCTTACAGTAAACATTTATTGAGCACCTATCATAAGCCAGGCACTGTGCTAGGCTCTAGGGAAGTGTTTTTCCATCTTTTGTTTTTTATCTCATGTCACAGTTGAACCTATCATTAAAACTCTATGGCACACAGAAGTTGATCAAAAAAAGTAAATAAACAAAACAAAAAAGGATATTCTTACTGTGCTTTGAACTTAGAACCTTCTCTAGTCTTCAGTTAGATAGGAATCAGTGCCTTCATGTAAGGAAACTGAGACTGGGAAAGCAAGCAAAACAGAGTTACAACTACAAAAATGAGAGAAGGGGAAAAAATGAAATCATAAAAAGTACTCAGTTTCTGCTGAGGAGACACCTGTGCCTTGGTGTCTCCTTCACTTTACACTTGGGACTAAATGTGGAACCCCCATTTCCTATGCCTAGGTCAGTTTCTTGTGAATTTCCTAGGCCTGAATTCCATGGATGGACTGTGTCCATTCATGGATACACTCATTCACCTTGCCCCCGGCGGAAGGGACTGTATTCGTTCGTTTCCTGCCTAAGGAACCCATACACCTATATATACCCTGAGGCTAGACGCCTAGAGGAGGAGATGGGGAAAGACTGGGAGAGGAACGGAGAGAGCTTCTCTCTCCCCACTTGAAATCTCTCCCTCTACCAGGACCTTTGGTGTTTTCTGTATTCTTTTCTGTAAATCAATTCTGTCTTACCATGGAGGGGTGGGGGGGAAAATAATTTAATGAAGAATAATAAAATACATGTATTTAAAAGCAGAAAAAAAAAATATTCCCATATAAACTTTAGGAAAAAAATGCTCCCTGATAAAGAGAACTTGACTACTAAGAAGTGCTACCTCAATTTCATTGCTACACAGAACAGCTGTGGTGCCTTCCTTCACAATCTGTACACCTCCAGGCTATCCCACTTTCAGCAGCTGGGATAAATTCCAAGCATATTTCCAAGACAAACCGACCCAACCTTTGAATCTAAATCACTCCAACTCAAAAGTTTAACTGTAAATGTTCACTTTGGCTCAACTTTCCATTTCTGTTATGTTAGTCAGTAGGTATGGCTTAAACATTTATAGTTAGAAAAGCTCAGATAGGATCTAGCCCAGAGCTAGAGAAGGCTCTGCAGTGGGTCTGTGCTGCTGTGACAGCCATTCCACCACTCAGGCCTATGATCAGTAGGCTCAATGTTCCTGATGTGTCAGTGGCAGATAGAGATGCTGTTTGGAGACTTTGACAGGCCTGTCAAGGTGAACTGCATCATAGGCCCTTAGGATTTTGGAGCAAGGCCCTGTCATCCTCCTCAGATAATTACTCTCCTTTTGAAAAACAGCTGTTGGCCTAATACTGGCCTTAATAGAAACTAAATACTTAACCATGGGTCACTAAATTACCATGTGATCTGAGCTGCCTATCATGAACTGGGTGTTATCTGACCCACCAAGCCACAAAGTTGGGTATGCACAGCAGCACTGCATCATCAAAGGGGACTGGTAAATACATGCTTGGGTTAACTCACAAGTACAGATGGCTCAAGTGCCCTCAGTCCCCAATCCTGCTATCTTGCCTCCTCTTGCCCAGCCTGCACCTGTGGCCTCTTGGGGAGTTCCCTGTAATCAACTGACAAAGGAAAAGAAGACTCAGGTCTAGTTAACAGATGGTTCTGCACAATGTATTACCCACCATTCTGAAGAAGCTGGGTTGATAGAAAGATGGAATGACCTTTTGAAGACTCAGTTACAGCTTTAACTAAGTGGCAATTCCTTGCTGAGCTGGAGCAACATTCTTCAGAAGGTTCTATATGCTGTGAATCAACATCCAATATATGGTGCTGTTCCTCCCACAGCCAGGATTCTCAGCTACAGGGGTCAAGGGAGTGGCACCCTATTATTATTCCTAGTAACCTATTAGCAAAACTTTTGCTTCCTATTACCACAACCTTAGGCTATGTTGGCTTAGGGATGTTAGCTCCAAAATAAAGAGACACAGGAGCTTCCACCAGGAGACACAGCAACGATTCCATTTAACCGGAAGACTGCCGTCTTGACACTTTGGACTCCTCATGCTTCTTAATCAGCAGGCAGAGAAGGGAGTTACTATGCTGGCTGAAGTGATTGCTCTTGACTACCCTGAAGAAATCGAGTTGCTGCTCCACAATGAAATTAAAAGTGTATATCCAGAATACAGGGGATTCCTTAAGGCATCACTTAGTATTACCATGCCTTATTTGTTAAGGTCAATGGAAAACTATAATAACCCAATCCTGGCAAGACTACTCAGAGCCCAGACCCCTTTAGGAATGATGTTTTGGGTCATTCCACCAGGTAAAGAAATACAGCTAGCTGAGGTGTTTGCTGAAGGCAAAAAAAGTACAGAATGGGTGGTGAATGGAGGTGTAAATACTACTACACTTATGTGACTGTAATATTCATAATTTCTCTTTAATTTGTTATGAGTATGTTTAAGTAAAATATATACGTACAGGCATATATATTTATATGTGTGTGTATACACTAAGCAAATATCTTTGGTTTTCCCTCTTATTTAATTATATAACATAAGATGTGTTGATTTTATGACATAGTATTTAAGTATTGTTAACTTTACATCATAATATTTAAATTATGAAATACCAACATCACCCAAAGACTTCACTTCTTCTTCTGGGAAAGGGATTAGTGCATTTCCAATTGTGTGCAGAATAGTTTTCTCACATTAGGTGGAAGTAAGTACTACCTTATTATTGTCTTTATTTGGAAATGTTATGCTACAGGGAGCTGCATATGGATGCCAAATAGACATGGGGTGGACTTGGGATGATTAATTTTATGTATTGATTTGTCCATGAGCCTCTTTCTGGAAGAGATTAACATTTAAATCAATAGACTGAGTAAAACAAATTCCTAATGTGGGTGGGCTTTATTGAATCCATTGAATAGAACAATAAGGTAAAGTTGAAGTGAGGGGGTATTCACTCTCTCTGCCTTTTATCTTTGAGCTGGGACGTTGAACTTTGAACTTGCACTTGGACTTTGGACTTTACAGCATCAGCTCTCCTGGTTCTCAGGCCTTCAGACTAAAATAAGAACTATACCATCTGCTCTTCTGTGCCTCCAACTTGATGACTGCAGATCTTAGAACTTCTCAGCCTTCACGCAATTTCTTACTCTTAATTAATGTGTGTATATCTCCATCTTAAAATATCCATCTAATTGGTTCTGCTTCTCTGGAGAATCCAGACTTATACAGTAAGAAATCAATACATACTGAAAAATGAATTTCTGACATTTCGTGTTGCTAAAATATGATGCTGTCTTAGTCCATTTCCTAGTATTTATAACAGAATATCTGAAGATGAGAAATTTATAAAGAAAAGGACTTTATTTCTGGAGAAATCCAAGGTCAAGGATTGCACCTGGTGAAGGTCTTCTTACTAGTGGGAACTCTGCAGAGTCCAGAGAGGGGGCTAAGTGTGCTAGCTCAGATCCCTCTTCCTCTTTCTGTAAAGCTACTAGTCCTACTCCCATGAAAACCCATTAATCCACTAACCCGTTTAGGAGGCCATATCCCTCAAGACCCAATCACCTTGTAAAGCCCCTTCTCTCAATACTGTCATATAGGGGATTAAATTTCAACATGAGTTTTGGAAATATTCAAACCATAGCAGAAGCTAAAAAAAAGAAAATTAGTAATAGTAACACAAATTAGATATGTCATACCTTAAATAAATGCAAGATGTTCTATCAAATGCTTTATTTTTTTTAATTTTTATTAAATCATAATTGTGTACATTGGTGCAATCATGGGGCACAATGTGCTGACTTCATATACAATCTGAAATATTTTCATTGAACTATTTAACATAGCCTTCTTACAAGGGTACAAGTGAAAATTACTAAATGTAGGATATAAATGTCTTCATATAGTGATTAAAAGGCCATGAAGGCTATGTCTATCAAATGCTTTAAACGGACCATCTCATTTAATCCTTATGATGCTACTTACTGGGTAATTTTATCATCTTGTCTTTATGGAAAAGGTGACTGAAGTTCAGAGATTAGGCAATTTTCTAAGGACACATTATTATAGATGTTTTCTTTAAAATTCATTTCCCAAATAGAAATATCTCTATTCATTAGTTCTGTTCTTTCATATCAATCAACTAATCAATTGAACAACAAGAATATATTTAGCTTGATATTATCTAGCCCCAGGTGCTTTCCTCTAAGGAAATTAAGCCTCTGATGATGAGCACAAACATTTCCTGACTTCAAGAAATGTTAGATTAAAAATCCTCCCAACACATGGTGCCTCTGGATACCCTTCCATTTTTCAGTTCTGCAACTAGTTATTTGCAATAGAAAAAAAGAAATTGGAAGAGCTGAATAAGTACTAATTACAAACAACCATAAATAAGAAAAAATGTGTTCAATGAAGCATTTTAAACCATGTAGTTTGTTTTTTAAACGTGGAGTCCATATTATTAGTAATGTGGGAATTATGTTTTACTCTAAAGATTAAAACATATGTCCCTAGTAGACTTAATTTTAAAAAACAACATCTTTTCCCCCTTTACATAGCTACCTAGGTCAGTAGTTGACAATATTTTTTTTTTAAGTCCAGATCTAGTAAGACATTTAGGCTTGGTGGGTGATATAGTCTCTGCCACAACTGCTCAAATCTGCTTTCGTAGCTTGAAAACAGCCATAGCCAGTAAGTAAATAAATGGGCATAGCCGTGTTTTAATAAAACTGTATTTACAAAAATAGTTTTTCTGGGTGGTGCCTGTGGCTCAAAGGAGTAGGGCACCAACCCCCTGTACCAGAGGTGGTGGGTTCAAACATGGCCCTGGCCAAAAACTGCAAAAAAAATTTAAAAAATAGTTTTTCTAAATTTGGCCTTAGGGTTATAGTTTGCCCAATCCCTGACTTAGAGTCCAGCTACCTGTTCCAAGATTAGAAAACAGAAACAGAAGCCAGGCATGGTGGTTCATGTCTGTAATCCCAGCACTCTGGGAGGCTGAGGTGGGAGGATCTCTTCAGGTCAGGAGTTTGAGAGCAGCCTAGGCAACACAGTGAGACCGTATCACTGAAAAAATAAAAAATATAAATAAAGTAATCAGGAGTGTTGATATGCACCTGTCATCCTAGTTACTTGGAAGGCTGAGGCCAGGAGTTCAGGGCTATAGTGAGCTATGTTCACAGCATTGTACTCTAAGAAAAGAAAAAGAAAAACAGCAGAGAATGACACATTCTTTCCTCTTTTTGACACAAATTACTTACTGATGAGGTCTAACCTGGTAAATACTAGAACTTGTATAATGAAGAATAGGCTGGGAAAGAGTAGAGGTAGCAGTAGTCACAAGACGATATCTCACCTGGAGCCTATTAAAGATAAGAACTGCAAAACAACCTAAGTCATTAAATAATCAGGCTATGACTTTAAGATAGGAACCCACCATTTTGTTCAACATCATCTTTTATCAGCAGACTATTAAACACAATTGGTTCTTTCACATAAATTCCATTTTGCTACAAATATCTACCTAGAGTAAAGCAAATTCATTACTTTCCTCTGAATTATGGTAACTTGTGTGTTGAAACATAAATGCCAATAAGATAAAAATAATTGCGGGTTACTTTTATGTTATTGCTCATTATCCAGCACATGTTCACAATCAACATCTTTTAGTTTATTGATCCAAGTTGGGTTTCAAATCATAATAAGTTGTATTGGGGGATCTGTAGTGAAATCTATGAGATAGTCTTCCCAGTACCACTTCCTGGGAATCAAATTTCACCCACCTAGGTGGTTCCCATGATGCTATCTAATCCTACCTACAAGCTTTCACTATACGGTTGGGCTGCTGTAACACAGAATCACAACTTAATGGCTTAAATAACAAATCTGTTTATCGTCTCCCAGTTTCTAGAGGCTTGAGAGGAAGACGTGAGTAAGGTCGGTTCTTTCTGAGAACTGTCATGGAGAATCTGTTCCATTCCTCTCTCCTACTTTCTAGTAGTTTGTATTCTTTGGCTTATTGACACATCATCCCATCTCTGGTGTCTGCCTATACAGCTATTTGTCTGTATGTCCACCTCATCTCTGATGTCTGCCTATTCAGATGTTTGTCTGTATGTTCCCCTTTTTATAAGGACACTAGTCTTACTGGATTAGGACCTACTCTAATGAATTCATCTTAAATTGAAAGTATACAAAGACCCAATTTCTAAGAAAGATTATATTAACAGGTACCAGTGGAAGATGTCAACCTCTTTTCAGGGGACACAATTCAAACCATAACAGGTCTAAGGTCTCCCACGCTGGGCTGGGCTAATCAGAGTCCTTTCTGGGGATTTTTAGAAATAGAACTAAGACAGTCAGAAGGCTAAAGTGGTCGTTGTAAAATTAAAGTGCTATTGGCAAACACTTTTTCTATTATTACACAGAGAAATCTCAGCAGCAACAATAGGAAACCAACATGCACAAGAGATAAAAAGCATGGAGACATAGTAGTATTTGTATCTCTGGTCCCAGATATGTCTTCATTCCAGCCTCAAATCCTCCTTCCCTTTCCAAGGTTTCCCTTCCATTGGCCTCTGTAACTTTTAAATAAGGGTACTAGCATTTGTAACATCGCTTGCAATTAATCATCAAATATCTGTTCTTAGCTATATTCACCAAAGAGATTGAGATTCCATAGCAAGACTGGATTACAAGGAATGCTTCACAATGATAAAAGTTGTTACAGAAAATTTTCTACCAAGTATAGAGTTATGACACTCTGTTCATGAATAATAGATATTCTAGCCAACAGAAATGAAAAATCATCAAAATACATAGGAGTGTTCACAATAGAGATAACAATTTCAATAAGACCTTTGATGATTTAATAGATGCCATTATAATTTTAGAGTATAATGGCACAAATTTACTTTGTTGGCTTTATGGAGTCAGTTAATTTTTCTGCCATCCTTGTTCCCTGCTAAGTATGTCTTGTTCTCCTATAGATTTGATATCTATTTCTTAATGTGTTTGGCAAATATTTATTGTCTGGACATATCTGAAGAACTTGTAGGAGAGGAATTATAGGGCATTATTTATATGAGAAGTAATAAGCCTACAGGAAAAGAATTCATCCTAAGGGCAGTCAGATAATAGTGGTCACTAACAATTTCCTCCAGCTCAGCCCCATGGAGTCCTGAATACTGTGATGAGTAAAATGTAAAAAGAAGAGGCAACTTCATCCGCCAAAATCCCAGTGGGTCATTCAGAGTCCTGGTTAACTTCATGATCACTTGTGACGACTTGAGCAATAGCAGGATGAGCTGCCGTTACTTATCCACGTTGAACGGCAACAACATGGAGCAAACAAAAGAGAATGACATCAGTGACTTTTTAACACTAATGACCTGAGGAGTAGAGGTGACAAACTTTTTGTGTCATTACCACAAGGAGCAAGAGGAATAAAATATAGTAACCTGCATGACAGTCAAAAGGACTAGTTCCCAATCATATGTGATTCCCCCTCCTGGAGATGTCCAGAACTATTTGAGAGGAATAGATGAGGACTAAACTTCTTATAAATATATGAGGACTAGACTAGACAGAAGAAAATAACATAAAATTTCTATTTTCTGATTGTTATTGTGATTTTATTTTGGCCCTGGAATTCGTTTAGTCCAGGAAACAATGATTGATGAAAAAAATTATATTTTTCTAAGAAATAGTGAAATACATTTTTAAATATATTTTTGACAATTCTGTAGCATTTGTAGTCTTACCAGTTTCTTATTTATTTTGATTATACAAAGAAATAGTTTTAGCATTTCATTATTTTAAAAAAATATAGCATTATCATTATATTTGGAAAGTACCATGAGTCTCAAAAACACTTAGACATCAGAAAATCTTCAATGGTAGGTTTTGACTTTTTTCTTGATTTTTAACTTGAAAAGACTATAGAGAATGCTTTTAAAAGTTATGGTCAAATTATCTGAGTCATAGACATAATAAATACTCAAATTACAATAAAATATTAAGTTTTCCTAGTTAAAATTAAGTCTTTAACTATCTAATGAAATGTGATGTCACTAAAAACTCTTTTTAATTCCCTTTAAATATACATTTATATTAGTAAACAACATTTTTTTAACTTACAGCCAAAATGTATCTATACTATTTTATAAAACTTAATGTTAAAAGCAAGATCTTGCTACCACATTATGCTGAAATTCTGTTGTTATCATAAGGATTAAAGAAGCCATCAAAAACTTTCTGGTTTAGGCTTTAACTTCTAAGATAGAATCACTAAATTTTAATTTCCAGAGTAAATTCTATGGAACAGAAATGGCACTGTTTTTAACATGTTTTCTATTGTTTTGGCTTAGTCAGTAATAAGAATAATTTTCAGGGCTAACTTTAGAACATAGACTTCAAAATTAATTTTCTTCAGATGATCTATTCTTCTGAAATATCATTTATCCTATATAATTTGCCCAAATTTCTAGGATCACAGAGGGATCAAGTTACAATAACATTTGGAAGAAAATAGCATTTCTCATCTGGAAAAATAACATAGCAGATGCAGGGTCAAAGACATCCTGGAGGCAGAAGTCAGTCTTCTTCAGTTCTTCCCTTTTAAACCACTTAAAAGATGATGATGATGTATTGGTAGTTTCATGCACTTCCAATAGAGAAGTCTTCTCCCATCCTTGTACATGAGTTTCAACCCTAACTTTGTTCAGAAAATCGAACTTAAAATCCTATTAGTCAACAAAATCACATCTTTCAACTTAAAATTATGCCGTCATTATTTTGAGTTGTAAATTATTCAGAAGTTGTTAAAGCCTTGTAGGATTTTTTAAAATACATAAATAATTGCATTGAGATCAAAAAACTTTTAATCTTTATTTTAAATTATGAAATGAATCATGACAATAATCTTGGAACAACAAAAAGGTGGTTTGTGGCACAAGTGAGAAAATTACAGAAAACCCATTCATCTTTCTCACCATAGTAACTTGAGTTTTGGAAAGTTAAATATACATTTTCTCAAATGTTGTTTCAGTTATCCCCATACTTCATAAACATGACTTCTGTACAAAACAACACTTATCTGTTGATTATCAACAACTGCTTACATGAAACCACAGTGCAAAAATGTGGTTAGAAACTACCAAACAGAAAAGGAAAGGAAAAAAAAAAACTTCCTATTTTTCAGCTTTATAAAAGAACAAAGGGAGTGGTTAACAAACTAATGTATTTTAAAACAGCCAGAGTACTGCTAAGACAACTAAGTTATCAATAGTTGTTTGAGAATTTATTGTATCTTTTAAAATGAGTATTTTCTAGGGTCAGATATTTTATTGTTACGAATAGATGAACTGAGTACATATTTCTGAAGCCCTCACCCTATCTAGAAGATCAGGAGGGACAAATCAACTTAAAGAACTAAGTAGAGACCAGACAAATGGAAGAAGTGAGTTAAGAAAATAGAAAACTCAGAAATATTTGAACTGATTTTTTAAAAGAAGAAAGCCTTCTAGAAAAAGAAGAAAGAACAAAACAAAAAAGAAAAAGAAAGCAGGAACAACAGAAATTTATCAAATAAATGTTGCTTTACTTCTTTTTCCTTCCAAAAAAAAAAAAAAACCCTAAAAAAAAAAAAACTATTTTGAAGGAAAAGTTAGCTAAGTTATGGAAAACACAAACTGTGACCACCCAAGAAATACAGAATTGAAACTTGAAAGTCACCAAAATAGCCCTTTTACTTCTCACTATAATGTCCTGCCCAGCATTTCTAGAACACAGTAATCACCTGATCTACTATCTCATCTTCTATCTGATCCCATGGCTCACTTCCTGCCCTTCCACCAAGGTACAGCTTGGGTCCACAGGGGAATATACTAGACACAACGGTTTCAGAACACTGAAAGTACAGCTTCAGAAACAGAAGCTTGCTGGTCTGCACACAGCACAGGAAGATTATGGGAATTTTGTAGCCACCAGTACTCTGTAAAGATTATTAATGGATGCTCAAATTTTGGTCTCCAAGTATTACTCCACAAGCAACTTATCAATTAAAAAGGAAAAAGTTTATCCTTAAAATGAAATCTGGCAGCATCACCTTAATCAAGTGATCAAACTTACTCTTACCTATAGCATGACATTTCATCCATGTACTATTCCCGCCAAAAATACTTAAAGCTACATCTGATTGTGAGGGAACAATCAAACAAATACAAAATTTGGAACACTCTTCATAAGCGGGCTTTTAAGAAAAATGGCAACATAGAAAACAAAAAATGAAGAAACTATTCTGTTAAGAAAAATGAAAGATATGACACTCAAATATTATACCTAATCCTAGATTGGGTCCTGTAAAGAAAAAAAAATGCAACTGTAAAAGATACCTGGGGAAAGCTATGGAAGTTTAAATATAGATGGTACATTAGATGATCTTATTATATTATTATTATTAGTTTTCTTAGGGGTGAAAATATGTGTTATATAGAAGAATGTCTTTATTCTCAAGAGATATAAGTTAAATATATGTGAATGTGATACAGAGGCTTGAGTGACCCTGCAACTTTCTTTCAAATAGGTCACAAAACAACTTGTGTGTGTCAGTGTGTGTTAGTGTGTTAGTGTACATGTGTATGTATGTGTTTGAAGGACATAAATCAAATGTGGCAAAGTAACACTTGGTGAACTAGATATACAAGTGTTCATTTTACCGTACTATTCTAAATTTTTTGTAAGTTTAAAATTGTTCTAAATGAAAAGTTGGCTGGCAGTGGGTATTAAGAAATTGTTGGCCTTAAAGTCAGAAAACTTGAAACTTTGAACTATTGTTTCTATCTTGGGCACTCAGACCCTCTAAGCATGATAAGGATAACTCCACTGATCTACCCCATAAGACTTGTGGGGATGAAAAATGTACAACAAGGGATGTTTGTAAACTGTAAAACACCCCAGTATTCTCAACCTGGGGTCAAAGGATCAAAAACTGGTTCCATGAACTTGGATGGGAATCAATTTCACTGGCCTCTAACTGCAGCTTTGCATTTCTTTCAGTAACACACATTATCATGAGTTAACTTGGCATGTATCTAGTACACAGGGAGAGCTCAGTAGATGTTAGCACTGCCATCATTGCAGTTAGTTTTGTTAAGTTGCACAAAACAGGGCATGGAAAGCCTGAGTCAGTGATCTAGTATCTTTCACACAGTCTTGGCTCAGAGTGGGCGTGTCCTTTTAGATGTGGAAGGAAAAAGAGGATGCAGGATTGTAAGAGCTCTGCCACTGACTCATGCTTTTCATGACTATCACTTATGCAACTTCAGAAAACAAATTGTAATGATAGAGCTAATTCAGAGTATTTAAAATTGAATTCCTGGTCTTCCCCCCAAAAAATCCTGCTCACTCAAAGTCTCTCCCATGATGGAACTTCAGCAATTCTGGTGCTCACGTCACAAACTTTGGAGTCTTTCTTGACTCCTTTTTTTCTCCACCCTACCTCTGATCCTTCAGGAAAGTATTAGCCTTCAGGTGAGACAATGAGTGGCACCTTTAAAATATATGAAAAACCTAACCATTTCCCGCCACCACTGCTACTATTCTAGTCCAAGGTGCCACTCATTGTCTCACCTGAAGGCTAACATGACAGCCTCCTGCTTCTTCTCCTGCCACCTTGAGTCTATTCTATCTGTAATTATCCTTTTAAAATATGTCACATGGCCAGGTGCAGTGGCTCATGCCTATAATTCTAGCACTCTGGGAGCTCTAGCACTCTGGGAGCTCAAAGTGGGTTGATTGCTTGAAGTCAAGGAATTCAAGAACAACCTAAGCAAGAGCCATCTCTACTAAAAATAGAAAAAAAATTCACCAGATGTGGTGACAGATGCCCATAGTCCCAGCTACTCAAGAGGCTGAAGTAAGAGGATTGCTCAAGCCCAATAATTTGAGGTTGCTGTGAGCTATGAAGCCACAGCACTCTACTCAGGGCAACAGAGTGAGACCATATCTCAAAAATAAATAAATAAAATAAAATAATAAAATTTCACATAATTCATTCCTCATCTTAAAACTTTTCAATGGAGGGCAGCGCCTGTGTCTCAATGGGTCCAGCCCACATATACCAATGGTGCCAGTATATGTGGGGCCTCAGTGGCACCAGCCCCATATACCAAGGGTGCAGGGTTCAAACCTGACCCCTGCCAAACTGCAACAAAAAATAGCTGGGTGTTGTGGTGGGCCCCTGTAGTCCCAGCTACTTGGGAGGCTGAGACAAGAGAATCGCCCAAGCCCAGGAGTTGGAGATTGCTGTGAGCTGTGTGATGCCACAGCACTCTACTGAGGGCAATGAAATGAGACTCTGTCTCCACAAAACAAACAAACAAACAAACAAAAATTTGCAATGGTTCGTTCCCATTTCTCTCAGCATGAAAACTAAAGTCCTTCCAATGATCTCAAGAACCCATATGATCTGACCTCTCCTCCCCTCTGTGACCTCAACTGCTACCACACCCCATCCTTCCCCACCCCCAGCCTGTCCCAGTCACACAAATGCTTTGAAGTCTCCAGAACATGCCAGGCATCCTCTCGCTTAGGATATTTACACCAGGCGTTCCCACTGTTTTGAAATGCTTTCACCCCAGATATTTATGTGGCTAATTACATCATCATCTCTATGTCTTTGGTCAAGTATTGAGAAAGCCTCAATCCTGTCTAGAATAGCAACCCACCTCAGAATGCTTAACCCCCTTACCCAGTTCTGATTTCTATAGCACTTATCACCATCTAATGTGTAAATAAATTATATAATGTCTATCTCTCTCTGCTAGGTTATGAACTCTCTCTAGATTATGAAGGCAAAGATCTCTTTTGTTTACTCCTATTTTTATTTATTCATTTGTTTATTCTTTTTTGTTATTTTGTTTTTAATTTTTATTGTGATAAAATACACATAAAATTTACTATCTTGAGCATTTTTAAGTGTATATTTCAGTGGTATTAAGAACATTCATATTGCTGTGCAACCACCACCACCATCCATCTCCAGAACTCTTTTCATCTAGCAAACTCTATCATCAATAGAGTCAATAACTCCCCACCCCCATTTGCTCATATTTTATAACTATCTATAAAAGTGTCAACCACATAGGGTCCTAATCAATTTTTATTGACTAAATTAATTAATGCCTCTCATGAAACTGCAAATATCATCCCTATGGGGAAAATTTCCAAATTTATAATTCAAGCATACAGATTGTATGTCAAATCCTCCAAGTTTTATCAAATTCTGTCCTCTGTACTGCTTGAAGGATTCATAGTGTTTGATGTACCTCTTCCATGGCCCAAGTCTGCCAGTATGTATCAATGCTCAGAGTTCTGAATAGGAAGAGATTAGGTGGTGTGCTAAGAAATGCACAAAACTAATTCTTCCATTCCATAAAAACCAATGGTTTTTAAATGTTTTTGGATATATGCCAATTATACATATTTATGGGGTACAAAGTGATGTTCCAATTACACTTGTACACATTATGTTACCATCAAATCAGGGCAATTAGCAATACTACCACCTTTAGTATTTAACATTTCTTGTGATGAGAACATCAAAGACCTCTCTTCTAGCTATCTTCAAATATACAATATCTTACTGTCAACTCTAGTCATCCCACTATGCAATAGAACACCAGAACATTTTTGCTCCTATCTGTAGCTTTGCACACATTAACCAATCTCTTACCATCCCTCTCTGATCTCCCCTCCCCATATTCTGGTAACAACTATTGTCTGCTCTGGAGGAGAACAGGCAGCTCTTCCTGTTCCCTCTCTGAGGTCTAGCCAAGGTCTGCTCTGAAGGGGAACAGGCAGCTCTTCCTGTTCCCTCTCCAAGTTCTAGCCAAGGTCTGCTCTGGAGGGGAACAGGCAGCTCTTCCTGTTCCCTCTCCGAGTTCTAGCCGAGGTCTGCTTCTGAGCTGTTCTCTCTCCGATGTCCTGCCACGGTCTGCCCCTGAGCTCTCTGCTCAGGGGTTTATATAGTCCCAAGGAGTTGTTTTGCCGGAACTTCTTAGGGGCGGGTCTTCGTCAGTTACAGACAGCTGTCCAATGAAGACCGGCCCCTGGAGACTGACATGATATTGACCAGTCAGATTTGCAGGAGGAGCAGACAGCAAGGCGCCAGTGTCTTCGGCACAGGTCCGGCCCTTTTGCAAGCTGGTTTCTCCATCCGCCACAGCATCAGCTCCGCCAGGGACAAGGCAGCAGTTATAGAGCTGCCTTGTCAGTTATGCCGACTAGAAGTCCAAGATCAAGGCACAAGCAGATTTGGTATCTGATGAGAGCCCTGATTCTGCTTCCAAGTGAGACCTAGCTGCTGTGTCCTCAAATGGCAGAAGGTGGAAGAGCAAAAGGCAGAAAGACTAGCTAGTCCCCTCCAGGCTTTATTTTTTGAGACAGAGTCTCACTTTGTCATCCTAGGTAGAGTGCCATGGGGTCATAGCTCACAGCAACCTCAAACTCTAGGACTTGAGCAATTCTTCTCTTTCCTCAGCCTCCCAAGTAGCTGGGACTATAGGCGCCAGCCACTACACCTGGCTAGTTTTTCTATTTTTAGCAGAGATGGGGTCTTGCTCTTGCTCAGGCTGGTCTTAAACTCCTGAGCTCAAGTAATCCACCAGCCTCCCAGAGTGCTAGGAATATAGGCATGAGCCACCATGCCTGGCCTTCTGGGCTTTTATTCTACTTCTATAAAAACAACTTTTTGAATTGCAAATATGAGTGAGGGCATGGGTATCTGTCTTTCTCTGTCTGGTTTATTTCACTTAAAATAGTATGCTCCAGGTCCATTCATTTTGCCATGAATAACAGGATTTTATTCTTTTAATAATAAAAAATACTCCATGAATGTGCATGTCATGGTTGCGCAGAGTAATCTTCTCTGTACCATTCCAATTTTGGTATATGTGCTGCGGAAGTGAGTATGATAAAAACCAAGGTTTACGATATTAATGGCTTTACCTTAAGTATATTGGGAAAAGATGAGAAGCAAGGAAGAATCTAATCATCAGACTCACTTTGGGAATTTGGAGTAAAATGACAGGCTTCTGGGAGTTCTTTATGCTCAAGAACTTGCTAGTGGTCTTGAGAGAAATATTGAGATGGAAATCCCAGGAAACCACAATCAATACTCTCCTATTCAAAAGAAAAGGAAAGATGTACCACCCCATCTAAAGCAGGAGAAGGTCAAGATGTCTAGAATCCTTTTGATACCTATTGTTAGTGGTGAGGAAGAAAACTTTTTAGGGAGACATATGATTTCGTCACTCAAATTCACTTCCACCCAGCCCTTAGGAAATGCACTGGATTCTTTGGCAGCATGCCTGTAAACTAAGAGGCATGTAAACACTGGAATACTCAAACAGAGCTGTGAGCAGTGGTGAGGAGGTAACCCATCCACACCTCTGTGAGAGTAGCAGTAGCAGCTGCAATAAGGAGATGGGTGGATGGACTAGAGCCAGGTGAACAGGGGTAGGAGAGTGAAGACTGACAGCTGCAGTGAGAACAGATCTTCAACAGCCACGTGGGCAGAGTAAGAGCAAAGGGATACAGCAGGGCTGAGAGGGCCTGGGAGCTTAAATGGTAGTGTTTTTTTTTTTTTAAGTCAAGCCCTGGAAGCCCTTATTTATCCTTCCCTGCTCACAGGGCTATCGTTCCCACGAGAAAGGATGCATAATTAGAACAACTCAATTGAATCATCTCTCCTTTGAATTGACATTTCAGTCACAAAATGGGGTCTTAGAAGGTCTGTGTGTCCTAGCTTACAGATATTCTGTGTTCTGGAATTTCACACTGGTTGAATTTTTTCGTCAAACCTGGGTTAAACCTCTCACTAAGGTCAGAACTGAAATGTTGAAACCAACTTCCAGTGGCTGCTGGACAAAGTTCTCTTCACATTCTAGACCCTTAATCCTCTTCCAGTGCCTTTATTTTTATTTTTCATTTTTTATTTCCCTTTGGAGACAGAGTCTCACTCTGTCATCCTTGATAGAGTGTCATGGTATCATCATAGCTCACAGAGACCTCAGTTTCTTGAGCTCACATGATCCTTCTGTATCAGCCTCCTGAGTAGCTGGGACTACAGATACCTACCACGACACTTACCTGGTTTTTCTATTTTTTAGTAGGTGAGCTGTTGCTCAGGCTGGTCTTGAACACCTGAGCTCAGGCGATCCACCTGCCTCAGCCTCCCAGAGTGCTAGGATTACAGGTATGAGCCACCGCACCTGGCCCTTAGACACTCTGTCATTATGCCCAGACCAAAAGCTGTAGGATTTGGAAAGCAGTGCAAAGGTGTAGGAAAGCATGTGGTGATATAAAAGATAAAAAACTGTGTCCTACTGGCTATAGTTTGAACTCACACATAGCATATAGTTATAGAAACTGAACTTGATGGAGCTCAGAAAATTCCTTGAGCATGTCCTTCTTTCATCTGTTCCAAACTTTCTGAAAGTTTGAAACATCTCAACTAGTAGTGGGATGCTAACTGCTTACCAATAACTGCATAAAATATTTTTTTCCAACCTTCTTTCTTAGCTCTAAGGAGAACAGTTTAAACTCCAGAGAAAATACCAGTCAAGCCCACAAGGCCCCACCAGAGAAGGAAATCAGACACAAATTATAATGTGGTGCAAGAAGACATCCTTATCATGTGTTGCAGAATGAAAGAAATTTGAAATTCAGTTTTACTCAATAATTGAATCCCAGACTACACTCACTCTAACACCTTGACTCCGAAGAAATCTTGAATTCTTAAAGACTGAAAGGAAGCATTGGGAGAGAAGAGATCAAAGATTAGGGATGTTATTAAGGTCTGGGTAGAAGGGCAACAGAAACAGAGATTCTGAAAAAGAGTTATCAGAGGCATCTATTGGCCATTTGTTGGATTTGCATTAATTTACCATGTAAATGATTTTAAATGATAATGAGTCACTATTAGTTGCCTTCTTAAGAGCCATTCCTGCTTCTTTTTGTTTAAAGAATATTTATTTTGTGGTCAGCCTTAGGGTATAAATCATAGCCTCGGTTTAGGTTTATAAAAAGCCAGGTGGTAAATATGTTAGGCTTTGTAGGTCGTATGGTCTCTGTTACAACTAATCAACTTTGCTATTGGAGCACAAAAATAGCCATAGACAACATGAACATCAATGAGCATGGTTGTGTTCCAACAAAACTTTATTTACATAAACAGGCCCCAGGCCAGGTTTGCTCCACAAAACATAGTTTGTCAACCCTTGGTCTAAGACAGACATAGAAATTCCTTTCCCTTTTCCCAGTGATTGACCTTAGTTGAGGTAACCTACTTCTGATTACTAAGGTAAGGGAAATCTTCTGGGAAATTTGTAATAGAGATTTCGTTCCATGATAAAAGAGAGACAATATAAGGGGAACGATTATTGATCTTTTCCATCCTCTTCTGCTTTGGACCCTTATGTAAGGACACAACGCTTGAAACTGTAGTAGCCATCTTGTCCTCATGAGGCTTTAAGTTGAAAAACAAAAGTCAACAAACTGACACTGGTAGAATGGCCAAATGAAGAGATCTGGTGTCCTCACTGAATCACTAAACTGTCACCTACCTCCAGACTTCCATTAAGAGAACAATAAATGTCCTGATGATTAAGTCATAGCTGGTCTGCTCTTATTGCTTATAGCTGAAAGCATTCCTAATTGCTATATCCACAGAAGCTCTAGCTTCTCAGCTTGGGGAGGCTGAGATGGGTGAATCACCTGAGCTCACAGAGTTTTAGAACAATCTGAGTAAGAGAAAGACCCCATCTCTACTAAAAATAGAAGAACTAGCTGGGTCTGTGACAGGTGCTTCAAGAGTTTGAAATTGCTCTGAGCTATGACACCACACACTCTACCCAGGCCAAAAATAAATAAAAATGAGAATAATTTATTTTTAACATTACCCTTAAAGTCTTTTGAAAAGTTTGGAACAGTTTTCCGCTAAATGATTGGGGCATGAATTCCTATAAAATAAATATTTTTTGTTGTTGTTTTTAAGTCGGGAATTTCTCTAGTAGACACTACAGAAGTTCTGGAGATTACACCAGTACTATCTATAGCTATCTTGGAGGAGCTGTGATGCCTATAATAGAGGTCATTTTCACATATAAGATAACTTTAGGTTACACCTGTATAAGTCAGACATCAGGTATTGATTGGCTAGTCCAGGAGTTGGCAAATTACGGCCCACTTCTATTTGCAAATGAAATTTTATTAGGAGAGAGCAAGAACCCCTTATTTATATATCATCTATGGTTCTTTTGAAGTACAAAGGCAGAGTTGACAAGTTGCAACAGGAAATTGTGAATGTCAAGAAGACGTTAGATAATACATAGTTTAAGTTTAAAAAGTGCTAAGAGCTATGAATATACATCTAGCATAATACAAAGATAGAGTTCTCTGTCAAAGGTTCAGGGAAAACTACTCTACAAAGATTATATTTGAACTGAGACATGAGTGAAGTCAGTGAATAAATCATGAGAGGGTCTGGGGAAAGAGCTTTATAGGTAGAGGGAAGAAGTAGAAAAGCTTGGTATGTTAAAGAATAGCAAAAAGGCCATGATGGCTACAGCAAAATGAAGAGAAGAATGATAGGAGATGGGATTAGATAGGTAGTAGGGAACCAGTTCCTGTGGGATCTTGTTGGTTTTGTGTGGACTGTGGTTGTGCATGGCTGGATTTATGCTTTATTTTTTTTGTCATGAAATAAATTTTTTATTAGGTATTATAAAATTTTAAAAAACTAAAGTTGTCTCTTATTTGAAAATTAACTCTTATAAGAAAGAATTCTATCTTTAGAAGCATGGCTTTATGCTTTAATCATATGCAAACACAAAACTAGAAAAGACACATGAAGAAAGGCTTTTCAGGCAGGCATTGGATAACTAGGTCAGTAAGGTTATGATCAGGAACAAAGTGAATCATCTATTCTCCCTAGCTTTCTGCCTGGGGATATTTCTCAATCCAGCACAAAAAAGTGAAACCCAAACATCAAGCAGCAGTGTTTTGCTAAATGGAGGGAAAAGAGATTAAAATCTGGGGTTACTGAGGTAACTGACATTTGGGAAGCTTCACTGGTGAATTCTATCCAATATTTATGTGAATGTCCTAAACACCTCAAATTAGCAGGCAAGATTGTCAGATTGAATAAAACAGCAGAACCTAACCATTTGCTGTTTACAAGAAACCCACTTTAAATATATGTAAAAACATAAATAGGCTAAAAATAAAATGATGGGAAAAATATAACATGCTAACATAATCAAAAGAAAGCTGGAGTGACTATGTTAATATTAGATATAAGTATATTTTTAGAATAAAAATATTGTCAGAGATAAAGAAGGTCATTTTATAAGGATAAAGGGCATCAATTCATCAGGAGGACATAACCATCCCAAATATTTATGTACCTAATAACAGAGCATCAAAATACATGAAGCTGGCCACATGCAGTGGTTCATGCCTATAATCTCAACATTTTGGAAGGCCTGGATAGGAGGATCACTTGAGGCCAGGAGTTTGAGACTGGCCTGGGCAACACAGTGAGACCCCCTTTCTAGGTGCCTCCCCTCAAATTGAAAAATTTTGCTGGGCATAGTGGTGTCCTAGCTACTCCTGAGGCTGAGGAAGGAAGATTGCTTGAACACAGGAGTTTGTGGCTGCAGTGAGCTATGATTGAACTATTGTATTCTAGCCTCAGCAACACAGGGAGACCCCTGTCTAAAAAAAAAAAAAGAAGAAGAAGAAGCAAAAAACTGGTAGAATTTCAAGGAGAAACAGTTAAATCATAATTGCAGTACAAGATTGCAACACCTCTCCCTTCAATAATTGATAAATAAATCGACAAAATATAAAGTGGATGTGGAAGACTTGAATAACCCTATAAACCAACTTCACCTATCTGACATTTGCAGAACACTTCATCCAACAAATGATAATCTTTAAAAATTACAGTTTAAAAGCAAAGATAAACACATAGCAGTCAGAGTGTGCTGAGAACAGATATAGTGGTTTCACACAATCCAATCCACCCTGAGGATAGTACTAGATAGAATTTTATCAGCTAATAATTAATCTGGCTATATGGAACAGAATGTGGAAATAATAGTAGTTAGAATGAATAAATAAATAGGGTGTCATTTTGTTTACATAGCAACAATGAATCAAAATTCCTTGTTATTCTCTGGGACTTTCTCCCATGTAAATACTGATCATTTAAAAAATGGTTTAAAATACATTTTTGTCAACAGAGGTAGATCTTGTCATGATATGGTACCTCAGTGTAGAAAGATGCTGGAAAGGAAAAGAAGAGAGCAATGTAGTTTCAGGCCTTTCTTACAAGAAAAAAAAATCTTTCCCAGAAAGCCCCCAGATAGAATTTTTCTCAGATTTCATTGGCCAGAATTGGGTCAC
Source organism: Perodicticus potto (assembly GCA_963574655.1). Taxonomy (NCBI): domain Eukaryota; kingdom Metazoa; phylum Chordata; class Mammalia; order Primates; family Lorisidae; genus Perodicticus; species Perodicticus potto. The sequence goes on from CAUYRH010040815.1 coordinate 57,244, forward strand.
ATGGCCATCCTTACTTTAAAGGAAAAGAGAAAAGAAAAGCAAGATTGTTTTAAATGACCTAGCTCAGTACTTTCCTACTAGATAAATGATAGATACTTATACAAGCCACTTAAGTAATTTTCTACTATGGATTTTTTAAGCTAAAAGATTCAGGCAGATTAATTTTAATAATGTATTTTAATCCAACATAGCCAACATATTATTTCAATACACAATTAATATTAAAACGTTAATGGGATATTTTACATTTTTATACTTGATTTTTACACTACAGTATATATTTTACACTCACAACATGTGAATTCAGACAAGCCATATTTCACATGCTTAGTAGCCACATGTGGTTAGTAGTCACCCATACTAGATATTGCAACTTTAGAGCAATCACAAGCCATTGCCTGGGACAGAGTACTCTGCAACCCTGATAAAATCAAGTGTTGTTGGACGGTGCCTGTGGCTCAAAGAGTAGGGTGCTGGCCCCATATACCAGAGGTAGTGGGTTCATAACCCAGCCCTGGCCAAAAACTGCAAAAAAAAAAAAAAAAAAATCAAGTGTTGTTAACAAGGGAGAAGAGAGACTAGAGTGGCTATGAATATAGGCAAACTAACAATGGCTCTCACATCAATTCAATTATTAATTAGCTCCAATTGTTAAATAAAATTGAAACGAGGTGGGGTTTTTTTTAAGAGTAGAGGAAAGTCAACCAACTATTATAATAGTGTTTTATACAATATAACCAAAAAGAGTTTCATGTTCTTAAGAAAAGTCAGCATTATGGATGGACTCAGCTTCCCAGATCTTATTTGTACAATTAATATTGACTGATAGCTTTATGTTTTTTTCAATCTCTTCAATGGCTTCAATCACTTCTCTGTGACCTCTGAGTCATGACATATTTTCTCTGGAAGGAATATTTTCCCTCCTAGTCCCCCCTTCCCATCCCTAAGACTGGCTAACTAACTCATTTTTGAGGTCTCAGATTGAATGTTACTGCCTCAGAAAACATTTCTCATCCCATATTTTTCTGACATCCTGTCATCCACTATTATTATGCTTATTACTCTTTACTGTAATTATTTATTTTATTACCTGTCTCCCTCACTATATTGTATGTTCCACAAGGTCTGAGATCTTGTCTGTTTTGTTATACCAGGATCAAGCAGACTGCCTATCCCGTTTTTAATATACATTTGATGAATGAAAAAATGAAATGCCACATACTAAACTAAGCTTTGAAAAAAATGGTTGAAGATAGATCTCAACGCAAGTGAATAATACAACAACATGGTTAAGACTACTACAGAGGGATAAACAAGATACTGTGGAATACAGATGGGATGAACTTAAACTGAATCTTAAAAAATGTGTTCACCATAAATCAGGGAGAAGAAGAGCATTACAGGCAGAGGAGACAAGAGCCGTAAAATCCTGAATCAAAGAAATAGTAATAGGGGAGGATGATTAGAAATTCAAGATGTACTTTGAAAGTAAAATCAGTAAAAATTGATTGTGCATGACAAATATCCAAGATAATGTCTACTTTTTACCTTTGTTAGCTAGGCTGGTGGTAATACTACTCATTAAGTAGACATTAGATCAGTAAATATTTTGGAAAAGGAAAAATTAACTAATCTTAGAATAAACAGATTGTTAGGGTTGGGGAAAACATCAGTATAGGTATAATTAGAAAATCATGCAGGCATTTGAAGTACAAAACACATTTGAAGGAATCAGTGGAGCATAGAAGGTAGTTTAAAAGATGGCACAAGTGAGATCAAGCTCACCGAATGAACACCCACGCAAATATGACGTGATTGCAAAGTACTGCAATTGTTTTTTATTTTTTTAAGTATCACTTTAACATTCAAATGAATGATGGTTCTTTCAAATGAGTCACCTTGGGAAGCCCTGAACTCATGCTGGCTCTGCTGCTACTACTACTACTAAACATTGTTAACACTCCTGCTTTGGTTCATTCTTTAAAGTGAACAAGATATTATTGTGAATATCCTCAAAGGGCAAATCTTCATTGTTTCAGGATTTATTTGAATGTGGAAACCAAAAAAGTTCAGAGCCAAGTCTAATGAGTAAAAGGAATGAAAGTTCATATTATATAAGCTCATTTCAGCTCAAAAGAAAAGAATAGCAAGTAGCAAGAAAGATTTTCTTATATGACCTATAAACTGAATTTTTTTTTTCTGAGACAGAGTCTCCCTCTTAATATCGAGTTTTGCCCCCAAAAGGTGTGGCACACACCAAGGCCCCAAGACCCTACCCCCCTTGCTCCTTCCCTCTCTCTGCTCTTCCTTTCCCCACCCCTCCCTCATTCTTTCTCTCTCTGTTCTCCCCTTCCCTCACCCCCACCATGTCAATAATTGTCATTAATTGTCCTCATATCAAACTTGAGTACATGGG